>JAVJIF010010840.1:0-116322 GCA_038442645.1 Agave tequilana
TTTAATTGATAACAAGTTTTTGAATGGGACTAAGTTTAGGAATGAAAAATTTGATTTTCCTATAACTTATAGATTATTTGAACTCTTACAATAATACTTCAAATATTTTCTCTCTTTCAAAATGCTTTTACTATCTCTTTGTTTATCTTTCTTTATGGATTTGTGGGTGTAATCCACTGAAACCCTTACAGATAAAAATCGTCCTCTAGAGAAAACTTAGAGGTTTAACGGTTTATTGCATTTGCTCAGTGTAATCGCGCGACCTACGAAAATGGTCTAATAATTTCTTAGGTTTAGTTTTGATGTTTTTGCTCATGGATGAGCAAAAGATAGGTGTGGGGATATGATCGATCGCTGATATTGCATATTTATTGTCACATTCCCATATTTCTTATTTAATAAACTCTATTTTTAATCCTATTTATTATCTAAATTATATGCAGCTCTTTACTAAAGGGGGGAGAGAAACGAGCCCAAAATTCATTTAAATTCTGATTTAATTCAGAATTAAATCAAATCAAGGATCGGGGCTAATATGCAGAAGATTTAAGGAGATCAGAGCAAATCGGAGTAGATAATACCAACTAAAAACCGGTTAAATTCAGATTTATTTGAATTTATTCAGTTAGCTTGAGAATCAACAGAGATATCATCAAATCCGTAAAGCAATCGAGAAACCAGTTGAATAAATAGATCATGGATCATGAAATCAGATAGCTGCATCCCCTGATCTGGCCGGCTGGCCACAAAACTGCCGCGAAAATGCTATAAATGTCGCGTTTTCACCGCAATCTTGTTGAGGTACGGGAGCGTTTCTCCCCCTATCTTCTCACTCCTCTCCCCTCTAGTTTTTCCCTATAAATATAAAAAATTTTATGAAGAAAAGGATGAATACTAGGAGTAATTCTTATTTTTATTTTTAAGGTTTGGGATCGTTGTTAGTTAGTTAAGGAGAAGTTGTATCTCAGTTTTTCATTTTTAGTTCAGTCCAGAAACAAGTGACAGAGAGAAGGAGTGATTGTAATCTGAAGTTGAAGTGACATCAATAAAGATCGACAGACTTTTCTGCATCTCCACTTTGCTGGAATATCTTGGTTTAGTTCATCTTTGTATTTTAATTCTAATATGAGTAGCTAAATCGGTTTTCTGGGCTCACTATTCTCCTTCTTCTATAAGTATTCTTCTTAATCGATTTTAATAAAAATAACCTAACGAAATCATATGAATGCCTAACTTATAGTCTTGCATATTAGAGAGTGTTCTTGAAGGCACATAAAGGGTGTGGATTTATTTTAAAATTCAAGTTTGAAAGCAAGTCTTAAACTAGTTTTTATTTTATACTTGAGAAAATCTTGAAGATTTAACATTCCATTTACAAATTGTTTCAAAAAGAAGTAATTTTTTCAAAATCCATCTTATCTGTTTTTCTTGAATGAATCAAAAATCAAGTCTTTGTTGGCCCAAAGGTTACAATCCCCTAGTTTTGAATTTTGATGATAACAAAGCATATAACGCTATTTGGTACTAATCAAAGTTCAAGAGTGTATTTCAGGGTTCGATAAGATGAAACAGTTCTTCCTTAAAGGAAGCTGTTGATGGCTCAAGGGTACTCAAGTACAGGATTTTTGCTCAAGTTCAAAACGTCGCTCAACATCACTATCAGAGAAGCCTGCTTAAAGACTCATGTAGTTGATAGAAACTAGTTTGTTCAAGAGTAGAATATATTTTTGAAGCTCAAAAATACACACACGCACACAAATACACGTTTTTCAAAAGTATGATTTTTGTTTTTGATTCTATAATTTTCTAAAATATTTTTTATCTATGTTTAGAACTTATAACTAATAGCTATATATGTTTCCTATCTTCAAAAATCCAAAACAAAATATTTTAAAATTTTATATATCTTCAAAAAGAGTTTAACAAAAATCTGTTTTGGCCTAGGTCGGTCGATCGGGCGGTCGACCGTGCCTATTACAGGCCAGAACGGTCGACCGCATGGTCGATCGGAGTTCTGGCAATTGGGGGTGTGCACGTTTTGCACGTTCCCAGTCGACCAGTCTCCGGTTGCGGTCGACCGACTGTAACCAGCCAACTCTCTATTTTTTGCGGTCGACCGAGCGGTCGACAGAAGCCCAATGGTCAAATTTTTTAAATGGGCCGGTCGACCGGCCGGTTGACTGTACGTCTGCCAGATTGGCAGAAACAACTCTTTTATTTAAAACAGTTTTTAAAATATGTTTAATTTTAAACGTGTAAAGTTGATTTTGAGGGTCAATTTCTTCCTTTTTTATCCTGGTAAAACTATACTATGTTTACTCTTCCTAAAACCTATATAAAGGGGTCATTAGGGTTGAGTTTAATAATAATTCTATTTGAAAAATCAAGTTTTGGGTTTTTAAGAGAAAGAGCTTTCAAGTTTCAATTTTGTGCTTTTATTTTAAAAAATCTACTTCAAGTTTTTAGTTCTCAAAATCTCTCTTCTGATGTTACTCTCACTTACAAATTCTTGAGCTTCAAATTTATATTCTATTCTATGGGGTTTTGTAAGAGAGTTTTTCAAGAAAGAGTTTGTAGTCTTTTGATCACCCAGAGACTGTTCAATTGTTGTTACGCTACCTCTGGATTAGAGGAGTGTATTGGGGAGTTGTGTACTCCATGTGATTGTAATCCCTTGGTGGAAGGTTCTATAGCGGATTGGAAAATCCTTCACGGTGGTGAAGGCGGGGACGTAGAGCAGTGGCTCGAACCTTAAAACAAATCTTATTGTTTGCGATTGTTTTCTTGTCTCTACTTATTTGCTTTTTATATATTCATTATTATCGATCTATACTCATCACAACAAGATAGCAATTAAGCACTTCAACTTTTATTAGAGGAATCACGAGGAGAAGTTCAGAGCCCTTCACGGGAATTTGGCTTCAAGTCTTGTTTTGAGTGATCGGTTGCATCATCTCATTTATATTACATTGATTTTTTATTTGATTAGCTATATACCTTATCACCCCCCTCTAGGTGTAATTTCAATTGGTATCAGAACTTTAGTCTCTAATTTTTGGCTTAACATCCTTAGAGAGATCCTTTTTGCTAATCATTTTATTGACATCTTCTTTTTCATCCACTAGGAAATATGGCCGAAGGTATTAAAACCCCTCTCAAGTTTGATGGCCTTAACTTTGTCATATGGAATATTAAGATGACCGTATTTTTGTAATCCCTAGGAAGCAGGGTTGCAAAGGCGGTGACTAAACCTTTTAGTGTACCCACTGGTGATGAGGACACTTGGTCCGATATAGCCACCAAGAAATTTGATGCCAATGTAAAGGCACACAATGCATTGCTTCTAGCCTTGAATGAAGACGACTTAGCTAGGGTCATTCATTGCAAATTCGCCTACGAGATTTGGTCACACTTAGTAGTCACTCATGGGGGAACATCACAAGTCAAGAGAGCTAAAATTGATCTCTTGCGTTCTCAATATGAAAACTTCATGATGCATGAAAATGAGTCTATTGATGATATGATTACGAAATTTACTAAAATAACTAATGGTCTTTCTTTTTAGGTGATGCAATTGACAATGATTAAAAAGTCCGGAAGGTCATTCGTGCACTTCCACCCTCATAGGAAGTCAAAGCCACTACATTGAAGAAGTTAAATGACAAGAAGAGATGAGCTCATCGGTCTTATCGGCAATCTTAAGACCCATGAGATGGAGAGGAAGACTAGAGAAGAAATGACACCACAAAAGAAGAAGACAGTTGCCTTCAAGTCTACTCCCACCATCTCCGACGATGAAGAAGAAGAAGAAGAAGATGAAGATCTTTCCCTCCTTGTAAGAAATGTAAGGAGGATGTACAGCAAGGCAAAGATCAACAATAGAAGAAGATGGCAAGGAAAGGAGAAAAAAATATATGTTTCAACTGTCGAAAACCCGGACATATCAGGGCCGAATGTCCGGATTTCAGAAACAAGTTATCTTTCTCAAACAAGTCAAAGAAGCCATCCATGAAGAAAGCTCTAAAGCACATGGGATTCAGAAAGTGAATCCGAAGAGGAGGTGGACACGACAAACGTGTATTTCATGGCAAATGATAACACACCCAAGGTAAATTCTGAACTATCCTTTGATGATTGTGGGTTAACTATAAATGATATTGAAGATGCATTTGTAGAATTTTCAAATAATTATGATTTTTTAAAGAAAAATTATCTAAAAATGAAAAAGAAAAATGAAGTTCTTCAAAACAACATTATCACTTTTTCTAAAGAAAAAGAAGATTTGTCTTCCACTCTTTTATCAACACAAAAATTTTGATGCATACAAGATCTCATGTAAAGCTAATTTTTCCAAGATTGATGAAAATAAAATTTCGATCTTAAAAACTAAAATCAACAATTTGGGAAATATTTTAAAGAAATGTGAGTTCAATAAAGCTAAATTAGAGGACATGTTTACCAAGGGAAATACTTCAAAAAGACATATTCATACTACACATGCTCACACTTCTAAATCACACACCAAGCATGCTCATGCACCATATGCTCATCATGCACATCATGCATTCATGTATGGTAGAATTTATACATATACTTATTGTGGCCAAAAAGGTTACTTAGCTAAAATTTATTTCGATCGTATAGATGCTTCTAATAATCATATTTGGGTTCGAAGTACTAACGTCATATGACCCAAGAAAATATAGGTACCAAAATCAACAACTTCATTATTTGATGCAGGTACACACCAAGGCTCTAAGACGTAGGGAGCGATGGTATCTTGATAGCGGTTGCTCAAGGCACTTGACTTAGGACATTAATAATTTTGCAACCCTATCAAGGTATCAAGAAGGTGACACCGTCATCTTCGGAGATGACTCAAAGGGTAAAATTATCGGTATAGATAACATTACGATTGGTTCATATCCATTGATTGAAAATATTGTTTTAGTTGATGGACTCAAACATAACCTATTGAGTATTAGTCAACTATGTGATCGAGGTTTCAAAGTGTTTTTTGATGATTCTTCTTGCAATATTTTAGATTGTAAAACCGATGCTTGCATTCTTTCCGGATTTCATGAAAATAACATATATATTATTGATATGTTAAATCTAGATTGCAATGCTAAATGTTTAAATGCTTTCAATGAGGATTCTTGGTTATGGCATAGAAGATTAGGCTATGTATCTTTTGACCATCTATCTAGAATTAACTCTAAGAAATTGGTAAAGGGTATTACTTGCTTGAAGTTTGAAAAGGACCGCATTTGTGATGTGTGCCAACTTGAGAAACAAACCAAGTCCTCTTACAAACCAATCAAGGATATCATGACATCTAGACCATTAGAGTTAATCTATATGGATTTGTTTGGTCCTACTAAAACTAAAAGTTTAAATGAAAATCGTTTTGTCTTTATATTGGTCGATGATTTTTCCCGTTTTACATGGATTTTCTTTTAGAACATAAGGATCAAGCTTTTTCGTATTTTAATATTTTTCGAAAAAGGGTTGAAAAAGAAAAAAGTTTTTCAATTTTGCGCATAAGAAGTGATAGAGGTGGTGAGTTCATTAACCATTCTTTTATCACTTATTGTCAAGAAAATGAAATTAGGCATGAATTATCTTGTCCTAGAACTCCACAACAAAATGGAGTTGTTGAAAGGAAGAATCATACTCTTCAAGAAATGACTAGGACAATGATTAGTGAATATGGACTCCCTCAATATTTATGGGCCAAGGCCGTAAACACCGCATGTTACATATCGAATAGAATTTATTTTTATAAAAATTCTTCTAAAACTTCTTTTGAAATTTATTATTTGAGAAAGCTAAATGTTTCTTACTTTAAAGTTTTTGGAGGCAAATGTTTTGTTTTAAACACCAAAGATAACTTAGGTAAATTTGATGCTAAAGCTTTTGAAGCTATTTTTGTTGGTTATTCTAACACTAGCAAAGCTTATAGAATTTTCAATAAATCTACCTTGATAATTGAAGAATCTATGCATGTTAAGTTTAAAGAATCTAACATGTTTGTTAAGAATATTGTAGAGATTGATTCTTTAAGTGAAGACATGGAGAAAGTAACTTTTAAGGACTCACCTACCCAAGAAGACAAGCCAAAACTGAATACACAAGGTGAAGTTCAAAAAGTTGAAGTGGCACAAACTCAACCACTTCCAAAAGATTGAAGATACACTACATGCCATCCCAAGAAACTTATCATGGGTGATGTATCAAAGGGGTAACTACTTGCTCCGATCTCCAGGATTTTTGTAGCCATTATGCTTTCATTTCTCATATTTAACCAAAGAACATCCTCGAAGCCGAGGGCAACTCATATTGGTTGATTGCTATGCAGGAAGAGCTCAATCAATTTAAGCGCAACCAAGTTTGACATCTTATCCCTAGACCACATGATAGACCAATAATCGGTACTAAATAGATTTTTAGGAACAAGCTGGATGAGTTGGAAAATGTTGTTAGGAATAAAGCTAGATTAGTGGCCCAAGGTTACACCCAAATCGAAGGAATCAATTTTGAGGAAACGTTTGCACCCGTAGCACAGCTTGAAGCCATACAGATTACTCTTGCTTTTGCTTCTTATAAAGATTTCAAACTTTTTCAAATGGATATCAAAAGCGCATTTTTAAATGGTTTTATTAATGAGAAAATATATATTGAACAACCACTAGGGTTTGTTGATCCTACACATCCGAATTTTGTTTTCAAATTAGATAAAGCTTTATATGGTTTAAAACAAGCTCCTTGAGCTTGGTATGAAAGACTTTCAACATTTCTTATTTCAAATGGTTTTGTTAAAGGAAAAATAGATACCACATTGTTTACTAAACATGTAGATGATGACATTCTCATTGTTCAAATTTATGTTGATGATATCATATCTGAATCCACTAACAAAAAACTTTGCAAAGAGTTTAAATCATGTATGCAGAATGAGTTTAAAATGTCTATGATGGGCGAGCTAAATTACTTTCTTGGACTCTAAATCAAGCAAAGGAGTGATGTGATTTTCATCAATCAAGTCAATACATAAAGGAACTCATCAAGAAATTTGGACTTGAAAGGGTAAAGACTAGCAAAACTCCCATGGCTACCACAACAAAACTTGATAAGGATGAACAAGGTATAAATGTAGACATAAAACTTTATAGAAGTATGATTTGTAGTTTACTATATTTAACGGCTAGTAGGCCAAACATCATGTTTAGTGTATGTCTATGTGTTAGATTCTAATCCTGTCCTAAAGAGTCCCACTTGATTACTGTAAAACGCATTATTAGATACCTTAAGGGCACTATTGGAATGAGTTTATGGTATCCGAAGACTGGACAATTTTTAATGACAAATTTTTCGGATGCTGACTATGCAGGTTGTAGAGTGGATTGGAAGAGTACAGGTGGAACCTGTCATTTCTAAGAAATTGTCTTGTTTCATGATCTTCCAAGAAATAAAATTCTGTAGCCCTCTCAACCGCCAAGACGGAGTATGTTGCGGCCGGGGCTTGTTGTGCACAAGTCCTTTAGATGAAACATACTCTCCTTGATTATGATTTGCATTATGACCATGTTAAGATATTTTATGATAATACTAGTACTATTCATATGACTAAAATGCAAATCAATTTAGTAAGACTAAGCATATAGAAATTCAATATCACTTTCTTAGAGACCATTATGAGAAAGGTGATATTGAAATTGATTATATTTCAACTGATTTTCAACTAGCAAATATTTTTACTAAGACACTTGATTTTTAACAGATTTTCTTTCATTTGTGGAGAACTAAATGTTTGTATTATCGATTCATGAGTTTTCTTTTGATATAAACTACATATATATTATTCTTGTTTGTTTACACTTACTCTTTTTGAGGCATGACAAAAAGGGGGAGAAGTATTTTACGTTTTGATGTTTATGATATGATGTTTATGTTTATTATTCATGTTTATTTAGTATTAGTATCATACATCTTGTACTTGATAGAGCATAACTTGAGGGGAAGCTTTTATAAAACTTTTCCTAGATTATTTTTTTAGATAGCTCATATGTTTTGTCATAATTAAAAAGGGGAGATTGTTGGCCCAAATGTTACAGTCCCCGAGTTTAGTGTTTTGATGATAGCAAAGCATATAACGCTATTTGGTACTAATCAAAGTTCAAGAGTGTATTTCAGGATTCAATAAGATGAAACATGTTCTTCCTTAAAAGAAGGTGTTGATGGCTCAAGGGTACTCAAGTATGGGATCTTTGCTCAAACTCAAAACGTCGCTCAACATCACTATCAGAGAAGCTCGCTTGAAGACTCATGTAGCTGATAGAAACTCGTTCGTTAAGGGTAGAATATATTTTTGAAGCTCAAAAATACACACACACACATAAATGCACATTTTTTAAAAGTATGGTTTTGGTTTTTGATTCTACAATTTTCTAAAATATTTTTTATCTATGTTTAGAACTTATAACAAATAGCTATGTATGTTTCCTGTCTTCCAATATTCAAAACAAAAATATTTTAAAATTTTATGTATCTTCAAAAAGAGTTTAACAAAAATCTTTTTTGGCCTAGGTCAGATGACCGGGCGGTCGACCGTGCCTATTACAGGCCAGAATGGTCGACCGCACGGTTGGCTGGAGTTCTGGCAATTGGGGGTGTGCATGTTGTGCATGTTCCCAGTCGACTGGTCCCCAGTTGCGGTCGACCGACCGGTCGACCGACTGTAACTAGCCAATTCTCTATTTGTTGCGGTCGACCGACTGTAACTAGCCAATTCTCTATTTGTTGCGGTTGACCGAAGCCCAACGGTCAAAGTTTTTTAAATGGGCCGGTTGAACGTACGTCTGCCAGATTGGCAGAAACGGCTTTTTTATTTAAAACAGTTTTTAAAACATGTTTAATTTTAAACGTGAAAAGTTAATTTTGAGGGTCAATTGCTTTCTCTTTTATCCTGATAAAATTATACTATGTTTACTCTTCCTAAAACCTATATAAAGGGGTCATTAGGGTTGAGTTTAACAACAATTCTATTTGAAAAATCAAGTTTTGGGTGTTCAAGAGAAAGTGCTTTCAAGTTTCAGTTTTGGACTTTTATTTTCAAAAATCTACTTCAAGTTTTTGGTTCTCAAGATCTCTCTTCTGATTTTACTCTGACTTACACATTCTTGAGCTTCAAATTTATATTTTATTCTTTAGGGTTTTGTAAGAGAGTTTTTCAAGAGAGAGTTTGTGGTCTTTTGATTACTCAGAGATTGTTCCATTGTCGTTACGCTACCTCTGGACTAGAGGAGTGTATTGGGGAGTTGTGTACTCCGTGTGATTGTAATCTCTTGGTGGAAGGTTTTATAGTGGATTGGGAAATCCTTCACGGTGGTGAAGGCGGGGACATAGAGCAGTGGTTCGAATCTTGAAGCAAATCTTATTGTTTGTGATTTCTTTCTTGTCTCTACTTATTTGCTTTTTATTCATTCCTTATTGTCGATCTATACTCATCACAATAAGATAGCAATTAAACTCCTCAACTCTTATTTAGAGGAATCATGAGGAGAAGTTCAGAGCCCTTTACGAAGAATTCGGCTTCAAGTCTTATTTTGAGTGATCTGTTGCATCATCTCATTTTATATTACATTAAATTTTTATTTGATTAGCTATACACCTATTCACCCCCCTCTAGGTGTAATTTCAGTCATAATTTTGGCCTATGATCTAGTTAAGACATCAATACTTTCAAGAGAAAAATAGATAGTTGAATAATAGAATAGTGAGCCCGGATCTTCTCTTTTAATTAATACAACCAACATCACTTCAAGCTTCTTAAAAATTATTCTCTCCAAAACTTTCTCTAATCTTAAAGTTTTTCTTTAAATCACTTCTTTACTCTCCATCTTTTTTTTTCATCTAAACAAAAACATAAACACTAAAACTTGTTTCCCTATAATACTGAAAAGCTTGTATCGCATCTCTCCTCATGGAATGACCCGTTAGCCCTAAGCTACATGATAATTCTCTAATTTCTTGCAATCAATCTTTTTAATTTTCACTAGAAGGAGTTGCTTTGAAAGCTATTGATTTCTTCTTGGTAGCTTCTCTACCTTCTCGTATCTTCATTTCCATTTCGTCAGTTTTGAGGTTCCCAATAAATCCAGAGAAGTCCATCTCCTCACAATCATTCAACTCCTTGAGAGTAGTTGCCTTGACCTCCCAAGCTTTAGGAAGAGTTCTTATCACCTTTCTTACCTTTTGATTATTGTCAATAGAATCACCTAAGGAAGACGAATTTAATTTTAGTAAAATCGGTAAGCATTCATCTATGGATTCATTATCGAGCATGTAAAAGATCTCATATTGAGAACAGAGCAAACCAATCTTGGAACGTTTAACTTGTGAGGTGCCCTCATGAGTGATAATTAAGTCATTCCATACTTCATAAGCTGACTTGCAATTTATAACACGTGATAAGTCATCATCAATTCAATGCTTGTGTTAGTGCATATTGTGCCTTTGTATTGGCCTCATAACCCTTAAAGGTCATAAGCTGACTTGCAATTTGTAACACGTGAAAAGTCATCTTCATTCAATGCTTGTGTTAGTGCATATTGTGCCTTTGCATTGGCCTCATAACCCTTGGTGGTTGCTTCAGACTATGATTCCTCATCATCATGAGGTTCTACAAATTCTTTAGTAATGGCCTTTGTAACCATAAATCCTAAAGACTTAACGAAAAAGGTCATCTTCACTTTCCATTTAAGAACATTCAACCCATCTAATTTGGGTGGGGACTTAATGGTAGAGAAGTCGTGTGATGCCATAAAATCAAGCAATAATATGAACGAGTTAACAAATACAATAAATATAGCCAACAAGAGGATCTCCTAAAAGTGATTAAACCATAAACTAGGATTTAGGCTCTGATATCAATTGCAAATCACCTAGAGGGGGTGAATAGGTGATGGCTAAGGTTTAATGGCTAATAATTTGAAATTAAAACTTAGTCTAGCAATCCAAACAAATAACAATTTACAACTCAAATAGTAACTTGCACAATAGAAATTTACAATAAAAGAAGAGCAATTATAGCATGTAAATAGAGAGAGTGAGATAAAGAGATAAGGAAGAGAGAGTAAACAATCACAAACACAAGGTGATTGTTTTGAGGTTCGAGCCACTTGCTCTACGTCCCCGCCTTCATCGCGTGAAGGGTTTTCACTATAGTTTGACCCACGAGATCACCGCTCTACACGTTTCCTCAAGAACGAATTAGACCTGAAACTCCACTCATTAGGTGTCTTCTACACGTTACAAATATCGAACCGTAAGCTCGAATGAGGCCTCAACCTCTACAACTCTTCTCAACAACAAAGAAGTTGACCTTGCGAAGATCACCAAAATGGCTTATAAAGGCAATCTTATAACCAAGAGTGGATTTTTAGATCTGAGAATTATGGTTAGGAAAGCTTATAATCAGTGGAGTGTGAGAATCAAAACAAGAGAGAATGAAAAAGGATTTGAGATGAAGAACTCTCTCTCTTTTTGAAAATTTTCTCTTTGGAAATTTTAATCTAAAGGATATAAGATGTTATCTCTTGATTCAATTTGTTTTTCTTAGTTATGACTAATGGTCAATAGGTTTTCTTTATATAGGTATTCAAAAATATAGATAGAAACCAATATAGCCATTTTTGATGAGTCACTAAACAGTTTCTTAATAGTATAGCCGTTATAGGCAAAGTCTGCCAAAAGCAGACAGGCCGGTCGACCGCCCGGTCGACCGCCAACTGTCATATTTTTTGACCGTTGGGGATTGTTGGTCGATCGGCTGGTCAACTGATCTTAACTGAGAGCAAAGTGCTTACAGTCAGTCGACCACTCAGTCAACGGCACGCACAATGGATTCTTGTGCACTTCGATGCAAAAATTCAGTTTTGAAAAACATGAAATTCTATTTATGTTTTGTGATATATTTTTTACTAAAAAGGATATGAAATATATTTAATGGTATTTTGTAAAGTCCGAAACTATAAGATCAAAGATCAAACACAAAATATAAGATAGGACAAATGTTTTTGAAAAATAGATCTCTTTAATAAAACATGAAATATTTTCATAACGAAAATCATTTTGCAACTTTTTGAAATTAACTCAACAATTTGTAAAATAAAAATCCAAATGATGTTTTTTTGTGTGTGTGTGAGAGTTTCATGAGTTAATGAATTTACCAGTTCTTGATTATAACAAACTAAATTCTGACGAAAAGGAATAAAGAAAAATCTTTTCTTTGCCAAACAGTAGTCCCTTGAGCTTATCTCTTTGAAATGATTTCCAACTTCAATATCTCTAGGATCATCATCTTGAGTACTTCATAAACTTATGAGTCTTTATATTGAAGCTAAATCTTATCATGAAATTAGTCTTTTACCTTAAACTTAAATAAATATAAATGTTAGATTAAATAACTTTATAGAATTATCATCATCAAAACGAGGGCAAAGGATCTTTGGGCCAACATATATATATATATATATATATATATATATATATATATATATATATATATATATATATATATATATATATATATATATATATATATATATATATATATATATATATATATATATATTTATGTATTCTATGGACACGTGAAATTGTATCAGTGTGATAAATGCCGGTACTAGTGTAGTTTTATACATGTACATATACACTGTCTGCGATGTGTTCTATTACTGCTTTATTTCCCTGCATGGCCACCCTTCATGGTCGTTAGTCCCCGGACATAAATCGCTTGGGTTTTTCAGCTTTATCGGGAGCCTAGCTACTGGGTAATTAGCCTATTAGACACCTCATCAGGCACGACTTACTATGCTCCCGCTTTGCTCAGTCTTCGGACTTAAACCCCTTGGATTTTACTATCTACACCATGTGGCTGCGAGCCATGCTTAATTGCATAGTCTTGTCAGACACGATTTAGCTATGTCCCCACTCCACTTAGCCTCCAGGCTTAGCTGCTTTGCGATTTATCTAGATTTTCTCCTGCCTGGATGGTAAGTTTATCACTCAGTGCTTATTCGCTAGGTTTACTTATGCAGGAGTTGTGACCAGGTACAATTTGACGTAGTAGTTGGACACTCGTCTCGGGACACGCGCACGGCTCCACCATGTGCTTTAGCGACAGTGTTGTTCATTGAATTTGCCTTATCACTGCTTAGCTTCACATGACCCCACACTTAGCTGTTCATTACATGTTACATTCCGTTACTACATTTGTATGCATATGTGGTACTAACATCTCCTACAGGTACCCCACAGCCCCCGAACTTAACCGCTCTGCGATTTTATACTACAACCTTCGGGCTTAACCTCTCTGAGGTTCATTAAAGTCCTCTGGACTTTTTATATGCTACGCCTGGTAGGCGGACCTAGTGTTTAGTGCTTTGCCATTAAATCCATCCGAGCGTAGTTACCCCGCGAGCATGGATTCACTACGCGCGTAGTATAGCGTTCATACGCTCACGTCGTGCCACGACCGGTAACAATGTCGAATGTGATGGCATCTAGTGCTGTACGTTAGCTTCACTCTGGCTTTGCTTAGCTCCGTTTGGATATTCGGTTGCTTGCTTTTTCGCTTACCTGCTTGATAATGTGACAATTATTCTTTTTTGATGGTTGTGAAGAGTTTTAAACATGTACTTATATTATTTTCCAAACTGCATCATTTTTCTGTATGCATATCGATCACCTGTATCCGCACTGTTTTCCTATATTCTTATAGATCCCCTTTATTGATACTGTTTTCCTGTATTGTGACATATGATAGTGATATGTACTGTGCTTATTACTTGCTATTACTTGACACCTATCACCTGTTATGATATCACCTATCATCTGTTTTATACTACTTATCACCTGCCACCTATTATATTATCACTTGATTTGTGATTATCATATTTTGGGAATCCTGTCATGCTCTCATGTATTATATACAGTGACCTATATTTCTAGTTCTTATGTACTCCTGTACTCCTAAATTCTTGAACCTGACCTGCTCCTATTATTCCTAAAAATTGATAATTATATAATAAACTATAAAAAGAACAACTTACATCGGTAAGGGAGAACTGATGGATTTCAAGTGGTGAATATGTTTACAGTGGTATTAATTATGTCGTGTAACTAAAATTTTTTGTTCTACCTGAGAGCCTCCAAGTGTTTCAAGGGGAGCGCTGGCTCTTTACTTCCTGTTATATTCCTGAATGGGCATAATGTCAGATCCTCATCCTGTACGCCTTGCGGTCGATTCTATACACCAGTAACGGAACACCCTGGATCGTGGTCCTGGGCATCCACAGGATGCACTGTAAACATAACCCGTTAATTACATCATCAGTTTTAAATAACAACCTCAACTTACTTATATATGAATGTATGTATGTTGGGACTCTAGGGCACATACCTAGATATATAGGTAGGAAGATTTATAATAATAAGATGCTAATCAATAATTCATCGTTCTGTTTTGCAATTCAGCTTGTATACACTCAGATTACAGTGAAGTGAGACATAAAGTATATAGATGAGGGTTTCTTTGTTTGGATTATTCCTTTGACATATTTGTCTTATGAAACCATAAACTGAGCTTGTACAATTGGTTTTGTTCGTATTTAGTTTTATTCGATTTTATCAGTTTTATGATGTTTTCTTTATTTAGGAGACAATTCGGGTTATATGAAACCAGGATACGGTGATGTGAGATTATATATATATATATATATATATATATATATATATATATATATATATATATATATATATATATATATATATATATATATATATATATATATATATAAGGGTTTCCTTGTTTGGATTATTCCTTCAATGTAATAATCTCATGGACCGATAATTTGGGCTTATATAACTGATTTTACCACATTTACTTTATTGCTGCCTCATTGCCTGCTTTTGTATGCCTATGCTTACGATACAGTTTTCAATGTATTGTCTTTGACTCTGATTTATCGATACACATGTGCTTATCTATGCACGCCACTTGGCACTCATCTTGCCGCTCGTTGGGGAGTTTCTGACTCCCCTGGACCTACAGGTTCAGATCTTGGAGCTTGAACCGTGGTGGGCTTCTTGGTGATCAGAGTTGCGCGGCGATAACATCTTAGATCAACAGTTGATGATCCGGGTCCCTATTCTTCCAGGCCCACTGCTCATCTTTCAAGTTATTTTTTTATAACTCGTGAGCGCTTTTTGTACTGCTCATAATTATATATCTCTTTATATTATCACATTTGTGCCTATTGGTGATGTAATATTCTTGTAATATTGTGTCACTTCCTGTGATAACTTTGTAATTGTATTCATATGTTGAAATGTATAATGCATCGCATACTTTCGTACTCTGATTTTTACTTGTACTGATGCTTAGTGTATTACGCGAGGGTATTTTTGACTTGCATATATACGTCGCAGTAATGTCTCCGTACTCGCTGGATTGGGGCGTTACAGCTTCGATCATGGTTCTACTCAGATAGTAGATTGCTTGCTCATGTCCCTGATCACTATTCTGGGCTAACAAGGCTCCTGAGGAATGATCCATGGCTCTTACATATAGAAGGAGGGGTTTTTTCTGATACTGGAGCTACTAGAGCAGGTGGATGCATGAGATACTGCTTGATTTCCTCTACTTGTTGACAATCGCTGTCCCAAATAAATTAGACTTCCTTCTTCATCAGCTTGGTGAAGATTTGGCAACGTCCTGAAAGATTTGATATGAATCTTCAAATGTAAGCTAATCGTCCTTACAATTCTCTAAGTTCTTTAAGATTTCTCAGAGGTTGCATCACTTGGATGGCGCGGATTTTCTCTGGGTTGAGATGAATTCCTTTGGAAGCCACGACAAATCCAAAGAATTTTCCACTGGACACCCTCAGGAAAGACTTGGTTGGGTTTATCTTCAGTTGATGATCTCACATGATGTCAAACACTCTCTTCAGATCTGCAAGATGATCACCTTTATTGTGACTTTTTACTGCAATATCGTCGACGTAGCATTCTACAGTCTTGCGTATATGCTTATGGAAGATTATGTTCATGACATGTTGATATGTCCCACTTGCATTCTTCAAGCCAAGGGCATCATGGTGTAGCAGTACACTCCCAGTGGTGTTCTGAAGGATGTATGTTTCTCGTCTTTTGGATATATCTTGATTTAATTATTTCCTGAGAAGCCGTCCATGGAGGACATTCTCTCGAATTTTTATGTACTGTCAATCATGACATCCGTAATCGAGAGAGAAAACTCATCTTTAGGACAAGCGACATTCAGATTGCGAAAGTCGATGCAGATCCAAATTTCCCGTTCTTCTTGGGACGAGCATGATGTTGGCTACCCAGTCAGGGTGTTGTTTTCTCTGATGAAATCGGAGTCTATGAGCTTCTCGACTTCTGATTCAATTGTCTCCATAATCTCTGGACGGAATCGTCGTCTCTGCTGCTTGACTAGTTTCGCGTTTGGATTAATGTTGAGATAATGCATGGCTACTTGTGGGTCAAGACCAGTTATATCATCATAATTCCAAGCGAAGAATTTTATATACTCATGTATGAGATGTATTAGGTCTTCTTTCTTGGAAGGTGATAAGCTCTCGCTTATGAAGATGGGCTTGAGGTTAACTTCACTTCCCAGATTGATTTGGACCACTTTATCCTCTGTGGGAGGCTCGTGTTGTTCAAAGCGTATGTCCCAAAGAGTGTTCAAGTATTTGATCCAGGGATCAGTATCCGACTAGGTCATTTCTTCATCTTCTTCTTCTTCCAGATGGCTAGTCGAGACCATGTTTACTGCAAGATCTCTGAAGATATCACTGACACTAAAATCCAATTCTCACAATGATGTGCCGACGAGTGATCGTGATATAGAGATTCTTTAGACTCGAAGTCTGATGGAATTGGCGTTGACACATAGCCTAACCCCCTTCGAGTTTTCTGATAGTAATCAGAGGCTTTTCCTTTAGGGACAAAAGTTCAAAGCAATGTTCATTTTCCTTCGCCAAAGTTCAAGCCAGAACTTTTCATTAGGTCGTATCCCATTTTCTCTATCATTCTGCATGCATTTGACCCCTAATGAGAGAACTGAGAAGATTCGATGTTGTCTTCCAAACTTTCATAAGCCATGGTTTGGGCCTGATCTTCCCGAATGGAATTGGCTTTTGACCCTTGTGCTTGGCCGACACTTCAAAGAAGGCTCCTTGCGCATCACTGGTCTTTTCATACACAATAAAGGACGACCTTATTGGTGCGTGCAATGATATCAAGGCATCTATTGCAGACAAGGATCACTATCTATGTTAGTAGTAGTATCTAACGGTACAAAATCAGAAGTTAACACAGAGAGATAAGCCTGTTGGCCCAAAGGCCCATCACTCTAGTTTTGATGATGATTAACTCATATAGTTTTGGTTTACTAATAATCTTGTGTTTATTTAGTCTTAGATATTTGACCAAGATATTAGTAGGTGTTTGGCTTCAACAAAGAAGTTTTGGAGCTAAAACATGTAGATTCAAGAGCTCGCGCGTCAGGATTGCGTCTGGCACTCGGTTGGAGTGAGGCTCGTTGGATCGTATTTGGATCGAGTCGACTTGGAGAAAAAGTTCTACAAGAAGACCTCAGTTTGTTTAATTTGTGTTTAGATATTGTGTAAAGGTAGATGTATTGATATGCTCAAGTTCACACGCACACATAAGTTTAAAGTTTGATTTTCGGTTTAACCGTTTTTGGATTTTATATAAAAAATAGATATATATATCTTACATGTATATTAGATTCTATCCATATACAATATGCTTTAAATTTGTTTCAATATCATGTTTTTGTATTTATACAAGTTTTAGAGAAAACAATTTTTCATTTCAAAAATTCAAGTTTTGGAAAATACAGATTTTGTGTTTAAACCAAATTTCTATATCACAAAATCATTCAAATAGTTTGTAATATGTGTTGATTTTTGGTCACACATATTTGTTATTCAAAGATCTTACAAGAACTTATTTTTGTGAAATTTATGTGATTTTATGAGATTTTATAGAAGTTATAAAGACAAGTTTTTAATCCCTATAACTTCAGCCAGACCACACTGGTGGTCGACCGGACGGTCAACCAGACCAGTGGTCGGTCGACCGGACCAGTCGACCGATGTGCACAAGGAATGTGCACAGGCTAGCGAAGTAGGCCGGTCGACCGGGCGGTCGACTGACTGAAAGCACCCAGCTCTCGGGTGCGGCCGATCGATCGGGCGGTCGACCGACAGGTTTGGCCCGATCCATCGGGCGGTCGATCGGAGGCTCAACGGTCAGAAAAATGACTATTGGCCGGTCGACCGGAGGGGCAATTCTGGCTTTTCCAGATTGCCAACGGCTAGTTTTTGGAGATAGTTATAAATACCCATCTCTTGGGCTGTTTTCATCAAGAATTTAAAGAGCAAAATTTTTCATCTTTACAAGTATTTTAGCAACAAGTTTTCAAGAGTTTTTGGACTAAACGATTTATCATTTATTTGTTTTAAAGTGTTAAAAAAAAATCAAAGAAAAAGAGAGTCTTTGGGAGATTGGTTTTTGATCATTTTAATATCTATCTAGTATTTTTCCCAAGAGTTTTTCTTTGTTGTTTTCATTTCCAAACACTTTATTTTCTCACACTGAGCTATCATATCTATCCTATTTATAGGATCTTGTTTTTGTGAAAAAATTGGTTTGTGGTCTATTGAGATCACCAAAGTTGTTTGTGATCTTTGTGATCACCAAGATTGTATCTTTCTCTTTGCTTGTGGCTTTGTACCAATCCCTCTAAGTGTAAAGGAGGTTGTGATTTAGGTTTGTTGTCATCCCTCTTGTGTAGAGGTGATTGTGGTGGAGTTTGGCTTTGTGCCCATCCCTCTAAGAGGTGATTGTTAGAGTTTTGGCTTAGTGCCTTATCCCTCCAAGTGTAGAGGTGATTATTGTTATGCCTTGCCTCTTGTGTAGAGGTTGTGTTATTAGAGAGAGGAGTTGTGTAATCCTAGTTTGTATTTGCCAAATTCTCAGTGGAGGTTCCCTGTGTGGGAGGTCCTGTGTAGACATATAGTGGAAATCCTTCTGTGTGAAGGCGGGGACGTAGAACAGTGGCTCGAATCTCGAAACATATCTCAGTGTTTGCGATTGATCCACTATCTCCAAACTCTATCTCTCTCATATCTTAAATTGCATCATATTGTTCATATC
Organism: Agave tequilana; assembly: GCA_038442645.1. Classification (NCBI taxonomy): domain Eukaryota; kingdom Viridiplantae; phylum Streptophyta; class Magnoliopsida; order Asparagales; family Asparagaceae; genus Agave; species Agave tequilana. Next base: position 19,282 of record JAVJIF010010840.1, read on the forward strand.
TTATATGCTTGATATTGTTTGTGTGTGCCCATACTAGTGTTGAACCAAGAGAGCTTCATATAGTACCTCAACTCTTATTTAGAGGAATTTAGAGGAGATAGTCCAGAGCCCGTCACCTGGAATTCGGCTACACTCTTTGGTTACACTTAGTGTGCTGCAATTTAGTTTTTAATTCCGCATCATTTGTCAGTAGATTAGCCATACACCTATTCACCCCCCCTCTAGATGTATTTTCAAAGCCAAATATAAATTCTCATTAATGAACCACTCACCTTCAACATTGGCGATGTTATTAAAATCTAGCTTATCAATGCTCGTTACAAGTGGGTTCAACTCCCAAAAACATTCTTCTTCTGACTCTGATTCGGTGTCAACTTCATTACAAGAGTTTAAGTCTTCCGGCGATGGATTATCAGCAGCCTCAAGAGGATCTTGGTAAAGGAGAGAGTCCATGAAGTAGTTCTCTACCCTCTTGAACGAATGCTTTACAATGATCAAACTTTCTCACTTTGCCATCTTCATCAGCATATTTTATGACCTGATAAAGAGTGGACAGGTAATGAAGTTGCAATGAATCCATGATCATCCCAGCAGCATATTGTATGAGGTATCGACGTCAATGATGTAGTGTGTCACTTCAAATCTCAGTTTTCCAATCTGGCATCTGAGCTTAATCTTTCCCATTGGGTATATACCATTGGCGTTGAAATTATAGATAGTAGTTTAAGTGACGCTCAATCGATGAGACAAGTGTTGCATGACCCTCGGGACATAATATTCAACGCGGATCCTGGATCAACCTGAATATAATTCACTTCAGATGATCCGATATACCCCATGTAGTACAAGGGTCTATCATATTTTCCTTTGACTTGCATGTCGTCAGCAGTGAATGTTATGCAAGGGAAATGTTTGGAGGTTTGGAGATAGTGTCATTTATCCTCTTCTTCATGTTTAGCCAGAATCTGGGTTATGAAAGCCTCTGAATCGGCTTAGGCTTCTCTGAGAGCTTTCCTTGTTGACTTGAAGAGTTCAAGAGTTTGTCGAGAGTGATTCTGGCTGGAATGTTGGCCAGTTTAGCCAAGACATCGAAATGAAAATGTGTTAACAACCCTTCCGCTCTGTCTTTTTGAAGAGCTTTGGCATACCGTAGCTCTTTTTTGCTTCTACACGGTTGCTTCGTGGATTGCTTGGCTAGTTACTTAGCCAGTTGGTATGAACCTGCCGCACCTTATTGTATTTTTTCAAGTACTGTTGGCCAGACCTAGTTCCTACTATGAGCAGGGCACTCTGTTCTGTAGCGAGAACAATCCTCTTTTCTTCTGAATCTGTAAGAGAGACTACGTCAGTCTTTACTTCTCTTGAAGAAACGCACACCACATTGCAAGAGGATGTTCTTGCTTTGTCTTTGGACTTCATGTTTGTCACGGTAGTCCACTGCTGGCTTTGGACGAGATCGAGATAAACCCACATGATATATCTTAGAGAGTAGGGACAGGACAAGACCCTTTTTCCCTTGATGATGTGGATCAACGTTGGTTACTCTCAGTTCTTCTTTCAGGATGGGAACCACTCTGGCTGATACTAGCGGGAGTTCCCTACCAAACTGAAGGAAGGTTATGTTAGCTGTCACCTTCTTCTGCTCCAGCGGAGTTTGAGTACGTCTGTGTTAATCAAAGCTTGAAGAACATCTTAGAAGACATAGCAGCTCTTCGTGGGATATCCTAGCACTGGTGGTACAAGCACTAGTTGGGGTCATCTATTTTGCCCACCTCTTTAGGATGCTTGGCTTCTGACAGTTTCAGTTTGTTACTCTTATTGAGTAACTTAAACAAGGAAACGACATGTTCATCTTTGAAAGGATACTTGTTGGTACGGACTTGGCCTGAAGAATTTCCTCCTCTTCTGGCTTAGGCTTGGAAAGAGACTTAACTTTCATCGCCAAAGTGTCTCTTCTTCTCGATTGAGAAGATGACTCTGGAGCGCGCTGTGTCAGCTTTCCAGTTTTGACTTACTTTCCTTTTCTTCAGCCTTAAACCTGGTGATGATCTCCTCTGCATGTTCGCCTTGTAGTACTAGCTACTTCCAAGTGTGACATTCGACCACTCCTATCTAGGTTAGGAGTGCAGTTTATAGGTTATGGTGAAACGTCTCTACCAGTGTGGACTGCATCATGCCACTAGGACATTGGAGTGCCATACTCTAAAATCTATCCCCAAACTTCTTAATGGACTCTTCTTTGTTATACTTTGTTGCAAGGAGAGTCACACTGTTATCTCTGTATCATCTTCAAAAAAGCGAGCTAGAAATAGCTTTTCTAGATCGGCCCAAGTTTTGACATAGTCGGCAGGTAGTTTCATGAAACATTCAAAGGCTACCCTCTTGATAGTGCCAATGAACAAACGAGCCATGATAGCATTGTTTGATACTACATTCTCAGTTTGAGATTTAAAGTAGTATATGTGTTGGTTTGACGACCCCTTGCCATGTGCGATATTGGTGTCTTGAATCTGGGAGGGTAAGAAGCGACACCCCACTCGACCGGGTATGGTCAGACTACCCCCACTTCTTGAAGGTCGCCTCGATGTGCAATGGCCTTGAGGTGATTCTCAAGCTCGATTATTCACTTGATATGGTGGTCCACACTTCTATTTGAGTTCTCCTGCTCTTCAGATGAACATTTGCGAGTTTCAGTACTATCAGATTCTTCAGAAGTGGAGTCTTCATCCTCTTTCTCTTTGCCCTTGCTTTTGCTGGAAGAAGCTTTGGTCTTCAGACTCTTTTTCTTCTTCTTGAGCAAAAGAGTTATCATTTGCTTCAAGTTATTGATGGACTGCTGCTGGTCTTGGAGCATCTAGTGTTTTGATTATTGTATGCGGACTTGCTCCTCAAACTTTCTGGCTACCTCCTCAGGAGTGCCGACCATATACGCGAAGGCTTTCGTCCATGCATAGGAGTTCGATGACTGGGATTCAATGACGGCAGAGTGCTCATCGTTCACCTCAATCCCTCTTGCCAACAAATTATAGTCGGCTGGTGTAATCATTCTAGTGTGGATCCGAGTATGCTGGTAGATCCCTTCAGGCTCGATTAATATTTTCAAGCTTGGAGACCGTTCAGGTTCTAACTCCTCAGAATCAACAACTAGTTGCTTCCCTTTGGACTTGCTTGGTGTGATACTCGGCCCCACCATGTTAGAAGTTACCTCAGGGTATTCAGCATCAGAGAACGACTTTTTCTTGCGGGATCATCATCTTTTGGTTGAGCTCGAACTTAAAGCCATTGCTTATCGGCTAAAAACTGAGGGCTTGGTCATCTGAATGCCATAATGGCAATCAGATAGCATTGCTGACATGAGCCACTCACAGTGGCACTAGGGAGTGATTTGATGGACACTTCGCTTTCTTGTCAAATAGTTCCTTAGATCCATTGCAGGGGTATATGAAGAAGTAACCTCGAACATATAGGGGTGAGGGTTTCCCTGTTCAGCATTGTTCTTAGCCACTTAGGCCGGACGCGGATCTCGAGTCTCCGTGTTAAAACACGAAGGTCACGTTTGAGCATACTCTCCTTCTGAACGCGAGTCTCGCATTTTGTAGTTGAAATGCCAAGGTCGCGTTCTGGAATGGGCTTCAGCTAAAAGCAGGTCTCGCATTTTGGAAGAGAAATGCGGATAGTGTTTTGACATAGCCATAGGCTAGAGGCGGATCTCATATTTTTGCAGTGAAACGTAGACCTCGCGTATGGGGACGGAGATGCGGGTCTCACGCTCTGCCACAGAAATGCGAGGCTGAGCCTCGCGTTTGGTGCGAGTAATACAGAGTTCAATTGCAGTAGCTTCTACTTGCTGACGACAAGCATAATGCCATCGTCGACAATCAGCATTCCAGTTGGTTCGCGAGGGTTGTTGGGAACCCCCGGCGACCTGGATTTGCATAGCTTTGAGAGGAGAGTGGTGACGAGATTAGTCTCCACCGCTGTATTGATCGTGGGTCATGGCGCTGGTCTCTTGAGAGACGTTGGCTCAAACCATGTTGGCTTCACAGGAGGCTGTTAGAGCCTCTAAAGAGTTTAAACCATTTGCTTTATTGACAAGTGCCTAGTTAACTTCCGAAGAAGTTCTTCTTTGAGAAGTCACTGAAGAAACTTGAGAGCAAGTCTCCTTAAAGACTTTGTGGTATTGTCGCATGGCCTTAGGGCTAATGGAGCCCTAGGAAAAAAGTTGTTCATATTTTTCGTGGTTAAATTTGACAATAAGCGATTCTACCGCGGACCCCAGAAGCTTGAGATTGGCTTATACTATGGCCTTCTCGTCGGTTGAGAAAGATGTCCCCAGCGGAGTCGTCATCTTTTGTTTGGTCAAAAAATTTTCAATTGCAAAGTTCTTTGAGTGGATGAAAGATTACAATAGAGTAATTCTGATTACAAAAGAGAGGAGGATTTGAGTGGATCTCCTCTTTATTTAAAGCCGAGTTCTTCATGTAGCAATGGAGAGTGAATCTTGTTCTCCATTGACGAACCAAATTAGAAGCTTCTCTTTGGATCTTTTTGTTATTGCTCTCAAAGAGATGAAAAAGAGCTCTATTTGAACTCAAAAAGTTTTATAGTTTTTTTTCCTTCTAGAAGCATTTCTTTCTCTCTCTGTCTCTCTCCTCACTTCCTTAGACGTCTTGAAGCTATGAAAGCCAAGAATCTGAACCAAGGAAATGAGTAGGTGGATGTGTTTTTTCCTCTCCTTTTCTGCTATTTGGAAGCTCAAGATATCCCCCCTTTCTCTATAGTTTTCATAGCTATTTATAATAGCTCCCAGGGGCATAATTGTCCCCTATAATCCCTCCATAATGGGGATTTACGTTCACATTACGTGGGTGATAAATTGACCAAGTAATGGCTGTCAATTATAATAGAAATGCAAGCCTCACACTAGACGTGGACTTCATTTTGTTGTTGAGATACGGAGCTCACAAACTTGCATTTGTGTTTGAATGCGGAGCTCGTAGACTCGCGTTGAAGTTGAAATGCGAAGCTCGCAGGCTCACATTTAAGTTGAAACACGGAGCTCACATGCTCGCATTGAAATTGAGATGCAATGCTACTTAGGCTCACGTCTAAATCATGATGACCGCATTTGGCATAAAACATGACCCTCGCGTTGCATTTGTTAGAGTGTGACATCTGCATTGATGTAGTGCCAAATTGCACTTAGGGTTGAAACGCGACCCTCGGATCGGCTTTAGGTCTGTGTTTATGGCTTTTATCTTCATTGATTTTTTAGACAGAGTATAAAAGGGATTATAGGAGTATGAGAGATGTCAAAAGTCCGAAAAAAAAGGTCAAAGTATTAGAGTTTGAAGAGGTCATTTTTCCAGTCCCTTTCTTCGTTGGAGGGGGAGGTCTACTTAAACTTGACTGAGCTTTGGCATGTAGGCAAATTGATACGGGCCAGCTCTTCATGATTGTATGTTTTGTACATTGTAACGATCACGATCAGTGGTGCTAGTTTGTTTGCATTACATGCAGGAAAATTTGACATTGTCTATAACTGCCCGCGCTGAGTTGCGTTACACGTTGTGAACATAGAGAATAATAAGGTTGCGTAATTGTCAGCGAGGATCAGGGGTGATTTTTGCTGGAGCTGCTTTTTTTGAAGCTGGGCGTTTGACCCATCAGTATAACTGTGAACTTGGGACTCCGAGAGGAAAAAACCCCTGCAGCAGAGTAAGAACTCCGAGCGGGGGTAGGACCCACAACAGAGGGAACATGTAGGCTAGAGTCTGCATTGTCATCTCTGAGTAGGGGAATCCCATCAGCGGGAGGTGCAAACTTTCGGGGGGAGAAAGAATGATGCGCACAAAAGCATGCAATGGAACATCTTATATTAAATGTTAGATGTAGCATAATAAAAGTAATGAAAACCTAATATAAATTAAACAAAAAAACTTGTTTATTCAGTCTCTAATCACATGAAACTAGTATGTCGAGGGGATAATCTAAGCAAGAAAATCCTCATGTATACACTATATGTCTCATGCAGCTATTGGCTGAACTTATAGAATTCATATAGATTAAACAGATTGGGCTAACAAAACTACGTATACTCAGCTTCTAATTACACGAAACTAGTACGTCGAGTGGATAATCCAAACAAAAAAAACCCTCATGTATATACCATATGTCTCATGCACTTATAGGCTAAACATATATAATCCTTGTTATCTTGGGACGAGCAATTCAAGCAAGCATATGCAAATTTATGCTCAGATAATAACTGGATGATTGTGCCTTCCCAGAATGCTTGGTTTCTTTAGCCTCTGATCACATGAAAATAGTATGTCGAGGGGATAATCTAAATAAAAAACTCTCATATATATACCATATGTTTCATACAATTATAGGCTCTCCAGAATTTTTGCCTGCAAATTTGGAAAGGGGCCTAAAGTGGGGGTGCAATCCAGTGACAGATTGGATGCGTCTACTTTAATCAAGAGTAAGACCCACAATAGATTGACGATTCAGACCTCCGAGTGGGAGAATCTCAGTATCAGAGTTGGGTTCATAGTTGCTTATGAGTGAGGGTTTTGTCCCATTAGTAGAATTGTAAATTTAGTATGGCCCTGAAAGATTGGATGCATCTACTCCGAGCGGGGGTAGGAGCCACAACGAAGTGACGATTTGATTTGGACCTGAAAAAGGGAAACTACCAGGGGCCCATCCGCCTATAGGTTCAGATGAAGGGAGCCCATAGGCTAGTGATTGTTCTGCACCTGATAGAGAAAAACTACCCGGGGTACATCCACCCATAAGTTCAGATGAGGAGAGCCTATAGTCTAGTGTTTGTGTTTCGAATGGGGGGGTGACTCATCAACAGAACAGCAAATAAGGGCTCTGAGAGGGGAAATCCCACTGCATAGTAGGGACTCCGATCAGGGGGTAGGACCCACAGCGGAGGGTTTCAACTCTAATAGGATAGCCGAGAGGGGGCCTGTAGGCGGTTGCTTGCATTGCTGGCCCCGAGTGGAGGTGGAACCACAACAAAGCTTACAAGCAATGGACTCTGAGTGTGGGAAATCCTAGCAGTGGAGTAGGCTGAAATGGTTAGAAGCAAAATATAATTTTTTTGATAATGAAATAAAAATAAAAGTACATGGGAGGTCATAGATGGGGTATTGCTCTGTTAGGAATATAAGATCGGATCACTCGATTGCTTTGTTTTGGGTGATCCCGTGCTATGGTTGGGTAGGAGGCGGAGCGATGTTGTTTGGGTCCAAAAATGCTTTGGGTGTAAGGATATAATCCTTGTGGAAGCCCTGGCGGATGAGTTCTTCTAGGTATATTCGGAGGCTTCACCGATGGATGGTCTTGTGCCATTGTGATAGAAGCAATCCTCTTCTACTCTGGGACACGAGGGGTCATACTGGATGGGTCTCGGATGCCTGACCTTGGGCTGGTCCTTGATGGTATTGAAGACTTTGTAGATGGGAAGGCTGAGCGGAGTGAATTGCTCTATCGACTTCTAGGCTCGGAGCGAACTTAGTGAGAGGATCGGGAGCGATTGCCTTTTAAGACTGGTTGCCCCTGGTTCTGATCTTGGGTATGGGCAAAAGCTTCGTGCGGAGACTTTGACTTTCCTCCATCGTCACTATGCTCACGGAGTGGTTGGAGAAAGTCTTCATTGCCTCCTCTAACTGGATGTAGGCTGAGCTCGAGATAAAAACTCGCTCATTTGAGTGACATTGTGCTTCAGGAGGTGTTTGTATAGGGGGTGAGAGACTTGAGCCCACTGATGAATGCGAGTGCAGAGATGTCTTTATCACAGTTGGGGACCTTAGCTAGTTGGCTCTAAAAGTAGCAGATGTAGGATTTGAGGTTGCCATATTGGCTCATCTTGATGCAAAGAAGGTGATGGTTCTTCTTATTGGCCTCCCGTGGAGCTGATTGCTGGGCGAGAGATGCTTCGAACACCTCCTCGACGTTACAAAGAGAATGCAAAGGCATGAGTATAAATAATCTAAGGTTACACCTTTCAGACTGAAAGAGAAGGTAAAACGCATGAGCAGATCATTGTAGGAATAGACTACTATTTTGTCCCAAAAATGCCTGATGTGTTAAACTGAATCGCTCACTCTGGAGAAAGTTAGAGTCAAGAACTTCTTCGGGAACTCGCACTCCAGGATTTCCTTGGAGATTTCCTTGGAGAGAGGGGAGTCGGAGACTTTAACAATTGAAAGCTTTGGATGACTTTGTAGCTTAGCCTCTATGATCCATCTTTGGATCAGCTCATCGAGGGCTTGGAAGTCGGGAGATCCACTGACTTCAGGCTCATTTTTCGGCTGCGATGGTGTCTAGTTGTTTTGGAGGCCAGCAATTTGGGCATAGAGTTGGTTGTTGAGCTGCCTCAATGCCTCATGCTCACGAATAGCATTCTGACAGTTGAGAGCCGCTTGCTTTCAATCACGATCTTATTGGACTTGTTGCTTTTCATTTGCTCCTTCATATCGGCAAGCATTTGAAAGAGCTGGTCTTTGTGCTACTGTGGTAGCTAGACAATGGCGGCTGTCCCCTGAGGCGTATCCCAAATTAATAGGAACAATAGAATCATAGTGTTTTGGAACCAAGAATTAAGAATCATGGTGTTTTAGAAATAACTTTAACCAAGGTTGATAGGAACCTGAGCTGCCTCAAATCCATATTGATAGGAACCAAGAATCATAGTGTTTTGGAAATAACTTTAACCAAGATTCAATTCCACTTCAACGTATTGAACTTGACGAATCCCAAACCTTTGACGAATAAGAAAGTTTTCACTTCAAGGAAATTGAACTTGATTGTGAATGTGAGCCCGATCCCCAACTTTGTGATTCAGTTCCAATTTTCATATCTATATTGACTTCAGTATCCTTACCCAATTTGGACCCAATTCCTAGGCCGACATTGATTCTTATACCCATATATCTTGAAATTGAACTACCTATTTTGGATACTCATATTCCATTGATGGATCATGAGTATGAACTTCAATTCTTGGACTTGGAACCAACTTTTAAACCAAACTGACTCTTAAACTTAAACTTGATTTAAGTCATATTCCCGAGTCAGTATTAGTTCTGAACCTTTCATTCTTGAGCCCAAGTCAACCATTTCATCGAGTCACATTCTATTGTTGGATCAAGGTATGGACCTTAGTGATTCCGAGATGATATTCCAAGATTGGTCATATAACATGGATGATTTCAATGTTAGGATCTCGCATGATCCTATTCAATTTGGGGATAATAAAAATGTAAATAGGAAAGAGGTTATAAAAGATGGGTTCCTTGAAACTCCACATTACTTAGATTAGTAGCAACGCTTGGCCCAATCCGACCACCACCGGAACCACCACCTTGAGGTAACATTTTTCCTTCCCTTTCTTCTTTTTCATGCATATACGTATTCATTCATACATTAGGACAATGCATGAGATAGGTGTGGGAGAGTTCTAACATAGGTTTTTTCTTTCTTTGTGTATATAAAAAAAATATTCCTTACTTTAAATCTTTTTGAAAAGAGAAACAATATTTTGACCTATTCTTATAAGAAATTAAGTTAATTTTAAGGAATAAGAGAATCATAATTAGGATTTTTTACACTTGGCCAAAATAAGATTATTTGTTTGATTTCTAAGATTAGGAAGAAAATTGAAAAAGTAATTTAGTCTTGATTTTTACCTTGATGAAGTATGCATACTTTATACACTTACACACTTAGGGTTCTAAAATAAAAATTCTTATGCTTTATATATATATATATATATATATATATATATATATATATATATATATATATATATATATATATATATATATATATATATATATATATATATAAGAAAAAAAATCCTCTGATTAAGCTGCGTAGTTGTGCCTCATAAAGCATAAGTATTCATACCTAAAAGTAGTCCATATAATCAATAAAAACCCTTAGTTTTGTGGCCTTGTTTGTTCGAGTCCTTAATATAGACTGTCTAAAAATCATTAAAGATAAGTCATTAGACATGAACCTCCCAATGCAAAGATCGCGTTTCAATTAAAACGCGGACCTCGCGTCCAAGAAGAAACACAAACTTTAGACGCGGGTCTGAGGAACCCTGCGTCTCACTTCAAATGCGAGTCTGAATAACTCCACGTCCTATTTCAAGTGCAGCTCTGAGTAACTCTGCGCTCTACTTCAAACGCGGGTTTGAGTAACCCCACATCTCACTTCAAATGTGAGTCTGAGTAACTCCGCGTCTTATTTAAAGCGCAGGTCTGAGTAACTCTGCAATCCACTTCAAATGCGGGTCTGAGGAACCCCGCGTCTCACTTCAGATGCGAGTATGAGTAACTCCACGTTCTGACTGAGATACAAATGCGAGGTCTGCGTCTAGTGCGAGACCTGTATTTCTGTTATAACTAACCATCATTATTGGGTCAATTAATTCTCCATATAATGGGAGAGTTAATCCTATTATGGAGGGATTATAGAGGACAATTATACCCCCTGACTCCATATAAATATCCTGAGGAGCTATGAAACAGAGGACTCTTTTTGGGAGGACTTGGGAGAGGACTTTTTGAAGAGGACTCTTAGAGTAGAGAAGAAAAAGAGAAACTCTTAAAGTTTGAGAGCTGAGAATCTAAAGCTAAAAGCTTCTTGCTTGTTCAAAAGTCCACAGAGAGAGAAGAAAAAGAGTAATCAGTGGACTCTAAACACTTAATTTGTTAAAAATAGAGCTTCCTTCTGATTGATCTTGGAAAGCATCCTGAAGAGAATCTTGAAATTCAGCAGGCCAACAGAGAACAAGAATCACTCTCCATCGCCATATGAAGGACCCAGCCTTAAACAAAGGGGAGAACCAGTTCTTCTCTCCGCTTTTGTAATTGGAATCGTTCCATTGTGACTTTTCAGCCACTCAAAGAAACTTTGCATCGAGCATATTTTTCTGACCAAACAAAAGATGGCGATTCCACTGGGGACTTCTTTCTCTATCGACGAGAACGCAGTGGCGCAAGCTGATGTCCAGCTTCTTGGCAAGACGGTGGAATCTTTTGTCGTCGGATTCGATCAAAGAAAGTTTAAGGAGTTCCTTTCCTCAGGCTCCGCCAGCCCCAAGACAATGAGGCAATACCACAAAGTCTCTTCTGAGACTCGCTCTCGAATCTCTTCAGAGATTACTCCTAAAGTGGCCTGCACACTGCTCACAGCGCAAGCAGTGCCACTTCTGAAGAGGTTCTAAAAACCTCTAGTGCAGCCCGCGTCAATGTCCCTCAGGGCACTTGCAGGGTAAACGCGCCTGCACACGATCAAAGTGGTGGTGAAGTTCAACCCTCTATCACTCTCCTCTACGAGCTCTGAAATTTCAGGTTGACAAAAATTATGATCGAGCTAAACTTGCACAAAAAAATACAAAGTTTAGGAGCAATGTTAGGTTCTCGATGCTACCATGTAGTCTAGGGCTAACGGGTCATGATCCACAGGGAGGGATACGATGGAAGCTTTGTGCAAGTTTCTTCTTTTAATTTACAAAAAATAGCTAATAATTCTTTTCTCAGTTTTTAAAAATGCAAAGAAAAGTTAGACTACATTAGGTTAGAAAAAGGTGAAAAGAATGAAGAAGATGGTGGATTGACGTTGTCACAAAAAGAAAGTGAAAAGGATAAAGAAGCGTTTTGGTTCAAAGATAAGAAATGAAAAGAAATAAAAGAAGAGTACTTTCCTCTACTGTTTGAATCATAACGAAGATTTACCTTAGTGTGAAGTAAAGCGAGTAGTAGAAAGAAATACATTGAACGCGGTACTTGGCTAGATCGAGTACGATGAAGAAAAGCAAAAAAAACTCTATTGATGTCACTTCAATACAATTCTCTCTTGAAGAAAGATTACATTAGTGTTACTCCAATCACAATTCTTCTCTCATCATGTAACTCTCTAATTAAAGTAAAATAAAAATTACATTGATAAAAAAATGATACCCTAAACTAAACTAAACTAAAACTCTCTGCTAGCCTTTGAGTATGTAGGTAGTTATAGGAGAAATAGGATAGGGGTAAGAGTACGGAGATAGGGGTAGCAAACGCTCCCCCAGATTCAAAAGCAACGCCGCGAAAACATGGCTTTTGTCGTATTTTCGCAAAAAGATCCTGGCCGTAGGGCCAGGGTTTGGGGGTGCTCCTCTATTGATCTTCATTCTATCCTTTTATCCTCTTAGAATTTTAGATTCTACTCTGAATTTGATGATACATCCTTTTATCCTCAGTGAAATCGATAGGGTCTTCTTTTAATCCATTTTTCTTTTAAATTTTGATGATATCATCTCATCTAATATACCGGTCCTCAGATAAGGTTACTTATAGAACTTATGAATTTGAATCGATCCCTGTTGATTTGAACTTTTGGATTTAATTGGATAGGATTTGTGCTTATCTTCTCTCTATCATATCCTGCATGAATTTAGATATTAAGACAAGTGAGTTGTAAGAATTATTACAGAATAAATATAGAAATGCAGTAACAATTATACAATATATGTATCCAAACACACCCCCACACCTATCTTTTGCGCGTCCTCAAGTAAAACAAAGAGAAAAGAAAAATAAACTGATCATAACCTAACTCACTTTATAGGAATCACGGTTGCACTTTGCATGTGCAACAAGCCGTTAAACCTTTAGGTTACCCCTAGAGGACAAATTTTATCTCGTGAGGGTTTTCAATGGATTGCATCCACAAAATCCATAAAGAAAGAAAAATAAAGTGTTAGTATTTTTGAAAACACATTTTAAATAAAAAATATTTGAAGTATTAATGTAAAAATTCAAGTAATCTTTAAGTCATAAGATTATCAAAACTTAATCATTGCTAAACTTATCCCTATTCAAAAAATCATTTCCAATCAGGGTAAATATTAAAATTGTATTTCTCATCTAATCCATTATTTTGCCATAAGTCATATGCACCTTGTGACCATGAAAATTTGACTTGGGATTCTTCAACTCTAACTTTTATGCCTTAATTTTTTTTTTACATTTATAGCGGTAATATCTCTTAGCTCTATTAGGTTTTTTAATTTGCCCATGTAACGAGCCTTAGTTGGTGACTCTCAAACTGGACGGTTTTAGGACACCGGATGAGAAAACACCCCAAGGACTTAGGACTCGAGCAAATAAGGCCACAAAATTAAGGATTTTTATTTATATAAATAACTTTTAGGTGTGAATACTTATGCTTTGTGAGGCACAAATATCGATCTTAATCAGAGAATATTTTATATAGTAATTATTTTTTTATATAAGGCATAAGAATCTTTATTTTAGAACCCTGAGTGTATAAGTGCATAATGTATGCATATTTCATCAAGATAAAAATCATGACTAAATTATTTTTTCAATCTTTCTTCCTAACCTTAAAATCAAACAAATAATTTTAGTTTAACCAAGTATAAGAAATCCTAATTATGATCCTCTTATTCTTTAAAATTAACTTAATTTCTTACAAAAATAAGTCAAAGTATTATTTTTCTTTTCAAAAAGTTTTAAAGAAAAGATTTTTTTAATATATATTAGTGAAACCTAAGTTAGTATGTTAGTAAAGCCTCCCTCACACCTAACTCATGCATTATCCTCAATGTATGAATGAAATGCAATAATACATGAAAAAGGTGAAAGGAAAGGAAAATTGTTACCTCAAGGTGGTGGTTCTGGTGGTGGTCTCATTGGGCTAAACGTTTATGCCCAATCTAGATACTGTGGATTTTCATAGAACTCAACTTTCATGACCTCTTTCTTATTAACATTTTTTTACTTCCCAATATGAATAGTATCATGCATGATCCTAGTATGAAAATTTTCCCGGTTATTTGACCAATCTTGGGATATCATCACGGAGTCATATTAATTTAAACTTTGATCCAACAATGGAATGTGATTTTGTGGAATTGATGATTTAGGCTCAACAATGAAAGGAATATGAAGCGATACTGACTTGGGAATAAAACTCAAGTCAAGTTTAGTTTTGAGACTCAGAGTTGGTTCATGAGTTTGATCCAAATCATAGAATTGAAGTTCACATTCATTTCCTAACAATGGAATGTGACTATCCAAAATAGGTGGTTTATGTTCAAGCTCTATAGGGATAGGAATCAGTGTTGGCTTCGAAAGTGAGTCCAAATCGGGTAAGGATACTGAACTGGATCACAATATTGGGAATTGGTATCACATTCATCTTCAAGTTCAATCTCATTGAAATGAAAACTTGCCAATTTATCAATGGTTTGGTATTGGTCAATTTTAATATTTTGTGGTGAAATTGAATCTTGGTCATAGTCTTCAAGATACCATGATTCTTGGTTTCTATCAATATGGCTAGAAGTATCGGGAATAGTAAAGGATTGGATAGGGAGAGTTTTCTCATTCTTATGCATGTTTTCTAATCGACTATGTCTTGCTTCAATCATATCGATGGACTGGGTAAAGGAATCTTCACTTTGAATCATGGATTCCATACTCTCTTTGAAGTCAACACGTTGTTCTTGTTGTGGTGGGACTTGAAAATTGGAGTAGGGATCTTGGATTTAAGAATTATTTGGGAGAATTGAGTCCAATTGAATTTATACTTTTCGTGTGGACTCAAGAAGACTTCGAAACTTTTTTCTAAAGATGATTTTTCTTCTATAGGTTGGTCTTGATATGGAGTATATGAAGCTGTTTGTTGGCAAGGTTGTTGATAGTGAGACTCGAGGGAGTTGTATCCCCACTGACTCGATGAAGGGTCGTGATGATTATCCCAATCTTGTTCATAATACTGGAATTGGGGCATATATTGATTCGAATATGACCAATCCGGCATATTTGTTTGGTAAAAATTATGAAATGCCAGGTTGGTAGTATCCGAATCGAAAGAGGTTGGAGTGAAGTATGGATCACTATATGCATTAGAAAAATTATAATTGTAATCCACATCACAAAGATATCAAAAGCTAAAACAAACAAATAAATAAATAAAAGAAAGAAGAATCTACCTTAAGTTAAGGTAGACCTTTAGACCTAGACGACTCCTAACTGGTTGACTGGCCACTGGAGGTATATTGCAGTAATCTGACCACAAGTTAATCAGTCAGGTAGGGACAAGACCAGTGAGAGGTATTCGTGCTTGAGCAACGGGCCTAATTATGCCAAACCATTATTTTTTGAGATTTTGCCTCTCAATTCCCAACCTTCGACACCGATTTAATAAGAGTCAAACTCTAACAACTTCCCCCTTAAGTCAATCTCCTATTGAGTTCGAGATGTCCCTAGGGCCAATGTCTACTCAATTTTAATTAGGCTGGGTTAGTGAGTGAGTAGATGGTTTTCGGGCTAAGTGTAATGACTTCCCCATCTTATGTTGTTTAACAGGTTATGCCCTTAGATCGTTTTCGTGTTCGTGTGCAAGTATATAGCAAAAATAACACCCAGCAATATAACATACAAGTCTGTTTTCTAAGCTATATGCAATGCAAACGTACCTTTTCTCCAGCACTCTTCAACAGTAATATAAAAGGTAAACGAATTAGATACGTGCCCTAAATGCAAGGTCTAGATATTTTTAGCATTTAACAAATCAACCATTTACTGTTGGAGTTAGAATAGTGTATAGAGTATGTTAAACAGGAAAACTAAGTTATGTAGAAGCTAAAGAACTAATTGCAATCACCCTGCAAGAAGACAGAGTGAGTGGTCAACTTAATCTGCCGCGAAAATGCGGCTTTTGTCGCCTTTGCGCGGCAGAATTGAGGGCTTCTGGGCTCTTTTTTTAGAGCAGAGTCCAGAACCACCTATTGTGTTCTGCATCTTCTATTTCTTGAAATCCACATCTGCACACAAAATGGAGAAAGTAAAAAATTAAACCGTTTAAATAAATTAGAAAAAAAATAAAAACTTACCGTCCCTCCCCAGCAAAAGCGCTAAAATTAAGATCGAGCTAGACCAGCACCGAAAAATATAGAGTTTAAGAATAGTGCTAGGTCCTCAATGCTACCGTGTAGCCTAAGACTAATGGGTCGTGATCCACAAGGAGGGACTATGATGAAAGCTTTGTGTAAGTTTCTTCTTTTAATTTACAAAAACAATTTAATAATTCTTTTCACAGTTTTGGAAAATGAAAGGAAAAGTTAGACTATATTAGGTTGGAAAAGGTGAAAAGAATGAAGAAAATGGTGTATTAATGTTGTCTCAAAAAGAAAGTGAAAAGGATAAAGAAGAGTGTTGGTTCAAAGATAAGAAATGAAAAGAAAAAAAAGAAGAGTACTTACCTCTACTGTTTGAATCATAATGAAGACTTACCTTAGCATGAAGTAAAGCAAAGTAGTAGAAAGAAATACAATTAACGCGGTGCTTGGTTAGATCGAATACGATGAAAAAAGTAGAAAACTCCATTGATGTCACTCAATATAATTCTCTTTTGAAGAAGGATTACATCAGTGTCACTCTAATTACAATTCTTCTTCTTCTTCTCTAATGTAACTATCTCTAACTTAAAGTAAAATAAAAATTACATTGATAAAGAAAATAAAACTCTAAACTAAACTAAAACTGTCTACTAGCCTTTGAGTATGCTTATAGGAGAAATAGGATAGGGGTTAAGAGTACGGAGATAGGGGGAGCAAACGCTCCCCCAAATTCAAAAGCAAGGCTGTAGAAATGTAGCTTTTACTACGTTTCCACGACAAGATCCTAGCTATAGGGCCAGGATCTGGGGCCTGCTCTTCCGTTGATTTTTGTCCTATCCTTTTATCCTCTTGGAATTTCAGAGTCTGCTCTGAATTTGACAATACATCCTTTTATCCTCAGTGAAACTGATAGAGTCTTCTTCTAATCCGTTTTTCTTTTAAATTTAATAATATTATCTCATCTGATATATCCGATCTTCAGATAAGATTATTTCTGGTACCTCTGGATTTGAATCGATCCCTGTTGATTTGAACTTTTGGATTTAATTGGATAGGATTTGTGCTTATCTTCTCTCTATCATATCCTGCATGAATTTATACATTAAGACAAGTGGGTTGTAAGAATTATTGTAGAATAAAGGAATGCAGTAATAATTATGCAATATATGTGTCCAAACATCGAGGGTTCTCAACAACCCTTGTAGCTCAACCAGAATGCTGAACGTCGACGAAGGCGTCACACACATCGACAACAAATCAAAGATTCTGCAGAGGCAATCTGTTCTGCAGATTTAGAATGCGAGGTTCATACCCGTGTTCCTCTTAGGCAACGCTGTCTGTGTCCAACACGAGACCCGCATTCTGCTTACCCTAAAATGCGAAACCCGCGTTTTGCCGGTCAGAACGTGACTCCCGCATTTATGTTCCAAAACGCGAGTTTCGCGATCTTCAACAACGCAAGGTCCGCGTCAAATATGAGACCTGCGTTCTACTTGATTCAAAACGTGATATGCGCGTTCTGAGTCAAACTCAGCCAACGCAAGATGCTTGCATTTCTACTTCAAAACATGAGACCCGCGTTTTGCCTGTTTCAGTGCGTGACCCCTGCGTTTTTATTTCTAAACGCGATGACCACGTTTCAACACCACGTGAGGTCCACATTTCGACAAAGCAACGTGAGACCAGCATTCAGAATGGCATGTCTTCAAGACATTTAAAGCCCATAAGCCCTCACCCCTAAGGGTTCAAGGCTAGTTCCTCAGACGTCCCCATGACGGATCTAAGGGACTACCTGATGAAGAAAAAGAGTGTCCATCAAATTGCTCTTCAGTGTCATTGCGGCTGCCTCATCTCAGCAGTACTTTCTGATTGCCATTGCGGCTTTCAGATAGCTAATCCTTCGATTTTTAGTCAGTTGTCAGCGGCTTCAAACTCAGCCAAAAGAACACGATCTCGAAAGAAGAAGTCATTCTCCGACGTTGAGTACCCAGAAGTGACTGCAAACATGATGGGGCCGAGTTTCACACCAAGTAAGTCCAAAGGAAAGCAACTGGCTGTTAGTTCAGAGGAGTCGGATGTTGATCGATCTCTAGGTATGAAGGATATTTTGGTCGAACCTGAAAGGTTCAGGTTTACCGACACACTCGGACCCGCATAAGAGCGATTGCCCCAGTCAACTACAGTCATTGGCCAGGGGAATTGAGGTGAATAATGAGCACTCTGCCATCATTAAATCTTAATCTTCGAATTCCAGTTCAGAGATAACTCCCTTTGCTTACATGGCGGGAACTCCTGAGAAAGTGGCCAGGCAATTCGAAGAGCAGGCCCGAGTCCAAAGAGAACAACTCGATATGATTTGAGCTCAGTAAGAATCTATCGACACACTTAAGCTATCACAACTGCTTAAGAAAAAAGAAACCGAAGGCTAAAACTCCTTCCAAGACGTCCAAGGGCAAACGGAAGGAAGGGGAGAGCTCATTTTCGACAAACACTGAGAGTGAAGAGCATTCCAATCTGAGCCACCCAAATCTTCATTTGAAGAGCAGGAAAACTCAGAGAATGGAAGCAGTCATTCCAAGAGGGTGATCAAATTGGAGCAATATCTTGAGGCCCTCACGAACCAAGACAGTCTCCAAGATGTGGGGATAATCCAGCCCTACCCAGCAGAGTGGGACACGACTCCCTACTCTCTCAAATTCAAGGCACCGACCCTCCATACTTTCGACGGTAAAAGGTCACCGAACTAACACACATACTACTTTAAATCCCAAATTGGGAATGCAGTATCAAACGATGTTGTCGTGGCTTGTTTATTCATTGGCACTCTTAAAGGGGTCGACTTTGAATAGTTCATAAAACTTCTTGCTAGCTTGATCAAAATATGGGCCGACCTCGAGAAGTTATTCTGACTCGTTTCGTTGAAGACGATGCAGAGATTTTAGTGCCAACTTTCCTTACAGCCAAGCAAAAGAAAGGAGAGTCTATTGAAACTTTCATTGAGAGATTTCAGAGCATGGCACTCTATTGTCCCAGTGGAATGACCCAGTCTATACTGGTTGAGACATGCCGCCATAATCTGCAAACTTTCCTACTCGCTTAAATGGGAGTAGTAGAATGTCACACTTGAAAGTAGTTAGTGCTACGAGGCGAATAGGCGGAAGAGATTTTCGCCAGGGTCAGGGTTGAAGAAAAGACAGCAAACCAAGACCCGACAAACCAACGCAGTGAGCCCCAGAGTCATTTTCTCAACCCAGGATAAGGGATTCTCTGGCAACGGAGGTCAAGTCACCTTCGAAGACCCAGTCAGTCAGAGAGGTATGCCTCTTGGCCAAGCACTGCCAGTAAACTGTACTCCTTTAAGGATGAGCATGTGGTCTCTTTGTTCAAGTCACTCCAAAAGAGTAACAAACTCAAATTGCCAGAGATTAGATGTCCTGAAGAGGTGGAGAAGATTGATGATCCTAACTACTGCTTATATCACAGGATGCTAGGGCACCCTACCAATAATTGCTACATCTTCAAAGATGTCCTTCAGGCTCTGATCGATGCAGAGGTACTTGAGCTCCGTCTAGAGCAGAAAAAGGTGATGACCAAAATGACAGCCTCATCACCTATTCAATTCAGATGAGATCTCCCGCCAGCACCAACCGGAGTGGTTCCCATCCAGAAAAGAGAACTAAGAGTGATCAATACTGATTCCCACAACCAAAAAGAGAAAAGCCTCATTCCTGTACCTACTCCTCGAGGGAAAACAATGTGGGTCCACCCTGACATTATTCAAAATCAGCAATGGACGACTATCACAAATAGGAAGTCCAAGGGCATAGCCAAAATATCCTCCAACAATGTGATGTGTATCTCTACAAGAGAAACCGAAGAAGATGTCGCCTCCCTTATTAGTTCAGGAGACAAGAAGTCTACCTTTGCTGCTGACACAAACATACCTCCCACATCAAAGACTCGGTCTAGTAAGTAATACTTAAAACAGTATGGCAAGCTGATAGTAGACTTCCCCCAGCTAGCTGAGGAGGCAATGAGCAGTCCACGAGGCCATCCGTGAAAAAACAAAAAGAGCTTCGGTATGTCAAAACTCTTCAAAAGATGGTGTGGGACCATCAACTCTCTTTCATTTTGATGTGGCTCAACTAGCCAACATCCCTGCTCAAATTAATCTTTATGAGCTCTAACGTGCGGATTCAAATGGCAAGTGTACCAATCATTTTCAAGTAATATAGTAGTGAGTAGAGTATCGTTCCCACGAGGATTGTTGTTCAAGTACCAACTTAATCTTTCCTAGTTCTATTTGAATAATCAATTTAGTTGGAAGATGTTGAAACTGAACTATTACTAAAGAGGTCTATTTTAATTTTGAAAAGAACTAGGATAATAATTTCAGTAATTGTAATCAGATAAAATATTATGCTTGTGCTAATTCATCCTATTCATGCTAACAATCAGAATTTCTTATCCTAATCAGTACTTTCTCTTGAACAATACCAATTCTATCTTCTAAATTTAGAATCCACAATCCCTCGATCTAGTAGATTGCTAGTCAGAAGATGCATTAAGTATGATGGATATCCCTATTTGACTGCATAACTCTTATGTCTTAATGTTTCGAGTTATAGTTGTTAATCCTAGAAGTTTTTGCTAAGTTATCTCCTCTCAGATTTTAACCTAACCTTCTGATTAATTGTGTGCACCAATTATAACATAAAGTACAAGATTTAACATTTAGCATATAAAAGATTTAAACTTTATAAAACACATAGGAGAAAATGCACAAAACATAATCTTATATCATCATACAGTCCCTACATCATGCCCCTAGTTAAAAAAAATTAGTTCATGGCTAAAAAAATAGAATATATTATAATATTAGAGTAGATCATGGAATAAAATCAAATAAAAATTAAAGTATGAGAAAGGTAAGAGAGGACCAATAAAGATAAAGCCTTGACAAATTTCCTGCTGCAAGTACTCTGAGATTTAATGGCTAACAGTAGAATTTTAATAATTTTTGCTCAAAATAAAAGAGAGAATAAAATTTTATATTTTACAAGAGGCTTGGAGGCGTTTATATAAAATAGAGAGCAGTAGAACCCTAGTCCAATACAAAAACCTAGGTTCGTAATTTACACGAATTTATGGAAAAATTCTATCCATAAACACCGCCATAGTTCGGCCAGCTGGCCGAAAATTTGGCTGGCTGGCCGAACTTCTTGCTGTATTGGCGCTCTGCTTTTTGACTCGTGTTGACCTCTGAGTTGGCATTCTCATTGACTGGTCCACGGCTGCTTGGCCGAAATCTACGGCTGGATGGCCGAAATCTTGGTCCATTTCAGTCCCAGATTTTTTGGAATTTCTTATTTTACATGAAGGCTCTGTTGAGATGTTCTGCATTTCTTTTTTTCACTTGATATCACCAATTCGTCAATTTTTGCTCTTTTCTTCTAATTTGCTGTTGACCTAAAATCTGCAAAATAATACTAACAAAATACCCATGCAATATTAAATATGGCAAATAATAGGCATAAAAAGTGATGTAAAGCATGTATATAAAGCACACACATCACACCCCCATACCTACCTTGTGCTTGTCCTCGAGCAAAATCCTAATCTAAAAAGAAAAAGAAAAACTAAAAATCCTAAAAATAAAATTCTAATCCACTTTCGTAGGATTCAAGATTGCACTTAGCATGTGCAACAAGCTGTTAAATTTTTAAGTTATCCTAGTGGACGAGTGTTGTTCCATGAGGATTTTCAGTGAATTACACCCATAAAATTCGGTGAAAGAATTTAAAAGATAAGAAGAGATTAAGATAAAAGGATAACAAAAAAAATAAGGATAACCAAAAATACAAAAAATGGAAAAAGAAAGATAAAAATAAAGAAAAACAAAATATTTTTAGAGTGGTAACCATCACTAATTTAGAAGTTCTTTAGTTACCATAAACTCTCATTGTCAAGTTCAATCTCTTATCTAGAATTCTATCATCTATTTTGTAGAGATTTTCAAATCTTAGCTTATATCACCATCCTTCCTAAGTTTTCTGATCCTATGCATCTTTGAGAATGTGTATAATTCTTAACTTGGGATTTTGATTCAAACTTACATACTTAAAAATATTTTTTTCATAGAAGTTTCGAAGTATTACCACTTCATTGCTCTTTAAGTACTTTTTTTTTCAATATATATAACTAATCTAATTCTCTTTCGTGTAAATATCAAGCTTCTTGAGACCAAGATACGTAACTAATTGATCATTAGACTTGTTAATACATATTTTTTTTTCAATATACCTAACTATCTTTCATGTAAATACTAAGGCTTCTTGAGGTCATAACATTTATCTAATCAATTGTTAAGGTTCTTCTGCTTCTTATTATTATTTTTTAAGTATTAAGTAATCCTCATTATCCCAAGTCTAAACTATTTTGTAAGTGTAGATAAAATGTATATTCACATAGACAAATTCTAGATGGCAATAATATTTTAAAATTTTTCATCTCTATTCAAAGACTTTAAAATGTCATCAAATTGATATTCCTTATCCAATTCAAGTTTTATGGCTACTAAATCCCATACAACTAGGTCAACTTACCACAAAAACTTTTTTATTGCAATAAAAAAAGAAATAAAAAAAATTCTACTATACAACTCCCCTTAAGTATGCTTCCCTGTCTTTCCCATGCTACTACTATCTCCTTCAGAAAGTGTCCTCTTAAAACGTGTCTTTTCAATTTTCTTCTTCTTATGTCCATTTATCAACTTGTATGTTCTTTTTATCTCCTCTCAAATTAAATGCATAAATGCACGATTATCTTCGGGTGGTTATTGATTAAAAAAATCATCATCCTCCTCTTTCGATTCATTAGATGATGATGCTGCAACGGGGACATGATTTTGTAGCATGGGAGGTACCCAATCGATTTGCTCTGAAGCATTATAAGATGAAGAAATAGTTTCAGCTTGAATACTAATTTTATTTTTTATAGCATGATTAAATACATCTTCAAGCATCCATTTCTTGCAAATTTGTGTGACAAGAATGGGTAGTGGCATAAAGGTCTTTCGTTTATCTTTAGAGCTAGTAATGATGTCCAATAGTGTGTAGCACATGCAAAAATCTTTTTCTTAGTCATCAAAGTGTAGACAATATGTAAAACTTGATTGTAAAAGGATGAAACATGTGATACACCCAAGACATTACGATTTAACCTTCTACATAATGCATACACATTCTTATATATTGTTTTAGCATTAATGCCACCCCCTTGAGGTACCTTGCAATGTTCTCCCATTAAATGAATGAGTTTCCTAGATTTTTCGATTCTTGAGTCCCTCTTTCCACAATAGGAATACCCGTTAGTTCAGAAATAGTTTGTAAATGCAAGATTTTCATCTCCACCTTCAATTTACTTTAATTATTCCTTAATTCCTATCAATGTTATTTTCTGAAAATCTATCATAAAACTTTTGCACTAAGGTAGGAATATAAAATTCATAAGTATTAGAATGCAACAAAAAATCCCAATTCCTAGCCCTTATTTGATCCAAAAAATACATCCCAAATGCTTCGAATACAAGAAAAAAGTTATGCTCAGTAAAAATCTTTGATATGATGAACTTGAAAAATTGAGAACTGTAAAAGAAGAAAAACAGAGCACTTACTGTCCCTGAAGAATATAGGGGAAAGTTTTTGCCAAAGTTCAGTTACCTAGCCGAAAGTGCGGCTGCCTGGCCGAACTCCTGTCTTGAACTTCGCAGATTTGGTGGCTGAGATCTCTAGAACTCCTTCTCCTGGCTATAAAATGCTCTAGTTTTGAGAGGTTAGACTCAAAATTGTAAAAAACAAAAGAAGGTTGAAGTTAGTTTATATAGAAGATGTATATACCCTTTTCTCAAAATTACTCTTCATTTAAATATCAAATTCAAATTTTGAATCCAATAAGATCTTGAAAACTGAATGCTTATGAGAAAAGATGAGGGAGTTTTGAAATTCAAATTTTGAAAAAATTTTGAAACTTTTAAAGAGGATGAAGTAAAGAAGATAAAAATAAGGAAAGGATAAAGTAAAAAAAATTAAGGAAAGATCTCAAAAAAAGTTCAAAAAGAAGATTTGACCCCTACTCCCATACCTAAATTGTGCTATATCTCCATGCACAAAATCAGGATTGAGAATCACTTAAAAAATTTCAAATTTGAACAAGAAATTCATATTTAAATCAAGATCTTTATTTATCACAAAATAATTCAATTTTGAAGACCACATATCTCGGAAACAGATCCAGAAAAATAGATAATTTGAAAAGTGCACACCTGAAAGATTCCTAGTCAAACGCCTACCAGAGTTTGGCTGGCTGGCCGAAAATTCAGCTGCCGGGCCAAACTTCTGGTTCTTTGATGCTCTGTCTTCTGGTACTCATATTTGTGGTAATTTTGTGGTTCATCTGGGAGTATTGAATCAGTCTACAGAGAGGGGTACCTGATTTACAGAAGATAAAAGTTAGTACTAAAGAAAATTATAAATAGAAATATAATAAAAATAAGTTAGAAAACTTGGGTTGCCTCCTAAGAAGCTCTTTAAGTTTTAGTCATTAGCTAGACTTCATACTAAATCTTTAAGGTGCCTCATCAAGACGGAAGGAAACATTGTGTTTGGTGAAGTAGCTTTTCATGTATGATTTGAGTCATTGGCTGTTTACTTTGAACGTCCCCTTTGTCAGGCTATGAATTTCAATTGCCCCATGTGGTAGTACTTGAGTTACCTTAAAAGGACCTGACCATCTCGAGCGTAACTTGCCTGGAAATAGACGGAGGTGAGAATTGAAGAGTAGTACTTACTGCCCTTTTTTGAAATCTCTTGACGTAATATGTTTGTCATGCTATTGTTTGTCCGCTCCTTGTAGATCCTTGCATTCTTATAAGCATTGTCGTGAAATTCTTCCATCTTATTGAGTTACAATATCCTTTTCTCTCCCCCACTCGCATGTCAAAATTGAGTAATTGTATTGCCCAATAAGCCTTGTGTTCTAACTTAACTGAAAGGTGACATGCCTTATCATAAACCATTCGATAAGGGGACATACTGATTGGTGTCTTGAACGCAGTCCGATATGGCCATAAAGCATCATCGAGTTTTACTGATCAATCACGTCGTGACATGTTAACCATTTTCTCCAAGATGCGCTTTAGTTCTCTATTGGAAACTTTCACTTGGCCACTTGTTTGTGGGTGGTATGGTGTGCCCACACGGTGCTTTACTCTATATTTAAGTAAAAGGATCTTGAATTGGTGATTGTAAAAAGGCTTTCCACCATCACTAATTGTTGGCCCAATGGCCTTCCACTCTAGTTTTGATGATGATCAACTCATGTAGTTATGTTTACTAATATTCTTGTGTTTCTAAGTTTCAGATCATTAACAGGATATTAGTTGGTGATTAGCTTCAACAAGGAGTTTAGAAGCTTTCCATGTCGATTCCGGTGCCAAAGCTTAAAGATCATACCTTTGCACTTGGAGGATCACGCGTTTGGGATCGAGTCTACTTGAAGATGGAAGATCGACAAGAAGACTTAGGTATCCTAGTTTAGTTTAGTGTGTTTTAGATCCATTTGTAAAGCTTAGTATAGTTGATATGCTAAAGTGCACAAAACACACACATGTTTGGATATTGGTTTTTTCGGTTTTTAGTTTAACCGATATGAGTTTTCATGAATAGTTTGATCAAAACAAGTTTACATGTTTTATATGTATATTAGATGTGCTCTATATACATACATGCTTATATGACTTATACAAACTTAGTTTGACATACCTATTCATGTAGTTTTATGTTTTGGTATAAAACATATTTTTGTAATTAAAGACAAAAACTATGATATATTTGTTGAATGTGTATTAGACCTATGTCCATATGCATCATGCTTAATAATGTTCAAATATCATGCTTTTGTATTTCTATAAGTTTTTAGGAAAATCAGATTTCCTATTGAAAAATCAAGTTTGATAAAAATACAAGTTTTGTTTTTTGATAAAATTGGCAAGACACAAAAATGAATTGATATGTTGATATATTGTCTTGAAATTTTTATCACTTGTTTGAGTTTCAATATAAAATGATAAAACAATTTTTATGATATTTTTAAAAGAGATAAAAGATTTTTTAGAAAATATTTTTTCAAATTTTTTGACCTTGTTTTTGTGCTGACAGGCTGGTCGGTCGACCCTGACGGTCGACCGCACCAAGGGCCGGTCGACCGTTCGGGTCGACCGACGTGCACATACGTGCACATCTGTAAGGCACAGACACGGTCGACC
Source organism: Agave tequilana (assembly GCA_038442645.1). NCBI lineage: Eukaryota > Viridiplantae > Streptophyta > Magnoliopsida > Asparagales > Asparagaceae > Agave > Agave tequilana. Next base: position 45,549 of record JAVJIF010010840.1, read on the forward strand.
GTGACGGTCGACCGAGTTGAGAGCTCTGCTCTCGGGTTTTCTGGGTCGACCGGGCCGGTCGACCGCAGTTGCCCAACGGTCATAATTCTGACCGTTGGCGGTCGACCGGACCGGTCGACCGGCAGTCTGTCAGACTGCCAGCTCAGCCTAACGGCTAGTTTTCTGTTTGGCCTATAAAAACCCCATCTCTTTGGGATTTTGGCCAAGGTTTTTCAAGAGGAAAAATACCAGTTTTCTGAAGTGTTTAGAAGAGTTTTTAAAAAGAGTTTTTGGGCTTTAAACTTTTCATTCTTTATTTGTTTTGGGTTTTTGGAAAATCAAAGAAAACTAGGTTTTGGGATTTTGATTTGGTATTTCATTTTCTATCATATACAAGAGATTTCCCAAGTAGTTTTTCTTTGTTGCTTGTTTCCAAAAACACTTTGATTCCACACTTGAGCTATATCTTCTATCCTAAACTATTTAGGATCTTGTTTTTGTGGAAAAAGAAAAGGAAAGAGGTTTGTGGTTGAAACATACCACTTGTTGTAAACCCTTGATTTCTTGAGTTGCTCCCTCTTTGGTAGAGGTGGAGATTGTTGTATTGGGTTGTTGGTTTGGATCTCTCTTCGGTAGAGGTGATTGAGTTTGGTTGTAGACCTCTTCGGTAGAGGTGTTGGTTGTTGTATTGGCTACGGGCCTACCCCTCGGTTGTGAGGTGGTTGTTTGAGAGAGGAGTTTGGTACTCCTAGAGTTGTAAGAAATCCTCTTTGGTAGAGGTTCCCTCGGTGGGAGTTGAGATAGTGGAAATCCTACACGGTGGTGTAGGCGGGGATGTAGAGCAAGGTGCTCGAACCTCGAAACAAATCTTGGTGTTTGCGTTTTGATCCATTGTCTCTCTAACTCTCTCTCTTATAATTGTGCAAATCATCATACTTCATTAGCATATCATACTTGCTTGTGTTGTGCATAATTCATATTGCCATATCATATCTATTTGCTTGTGTTGTGCCTTGCATTTTCATATTGCCATATCCTTGATTGCTTGGCTTGATTGTGTGTGCACATTGCTAGGATTGCTTGTGTGTGTGTGCCTAACTTATACTCATCCAACAAGAGCTTCACATAGCGCCACAACCCATTTTAAGGGGAATCAAGAGGAGTTAGTTCAGAGCCTCGCAAGGGGAATTCGGCTACACTTGTTGTATTGTATTAGTTTGTGCAACATTTGCATTAGCTTCCGCATTTAGCGCACTTAGTTTGCATTAAGTTTCATAGATTAGCACTAACACCTATTCACCCCCCCCTCTAGGTGTTTTTCACTAATGATCGCCTTTAGTGTTCCAAACCGCATAAAGATGTTCTTTTCACTGCCTGTGCATCATTAGAAAGGAAAGCGAGGGCTTCTACTCATTTTGAAACATAATCAACTGCAACTAGGATATACTGATTGGAGAACAAGGATGGAAAGGGGCCCATGAAATCTATACCCCACACATCAAATAACTCAACTTTAAGGATATTGTTGAGAGGCATCTCATTATGCCTAGAAATATTTCTCATCCTTTGACACGCACCACATGCTTTAACATGAGCATAAGCATCCTTAAATAGCTCAGGCCAATAAAATCCTGATTGTAATATCTTTGTTGCTGTCTTAGTTGCACCAAAATGACCTCCCACTTCTCTAGCGTGGCAATCGTGCAGAATGCTTTCCATTTTTTTCTCGGGCACACACCTTCACACAATTTGATTCGCACAGAATTTGTAGAGAATTGGATCATCCCACTGGTAGTATTTAATATCTGCTAGAAAATTTTGCTTACCTTAGAACGAAAGATCAGGTGAAAAAATACCATATGCTAAGAAATTTGCGAATGGAGCATACAAAGGTGGTGAATTGGTAGTGATACTTAACAAATATTCATCACGAAAAACATTGTCAATGAAAAATTCATTGTAGTCCTCCTCTTCTTGCTCAATGTGAGAAAGATGGTCTGCCACAAGATTCTCCAGCTCCTTCTTATCTTTAATTTCTAAATCAAACTCTTGGAGAAGTAAGACCCATCTTATCAACCTTGGTTTGGTCACTTTCTTTGCAAGCAAATACTTGAGGACAGAATGATCTGTAAGTATAACAACTTTGGATCAAATCAGATAAGAACGGAATTAATCAAAATCAAATACCATAGCAAGCAATTCTTTCTTTGTTGTTGTGTAATTCTATCGTGCTTCATTTAATATCTTGCTTGCATAGCACACTACTTGATAGATCTTGTTCTGTCTTTGTCCCAATACAGTTCCTAGTGTATAGTCACTAGCATCACACATTACTTCGAAGGGTAGACTCCAATCTGGTGCCACTGTGATTGGTGCAGTGATCAACTTCTCCATCAATAACTCGAACGCCTGCAAACAATCATTGAAAAAGTTAAATGGTGCACCTTTCATTAATAAATTGTACAAAAGTTTTGCAATTTTAGAGAAGTCCCTGATAAATCGTCGATAAAATCTTGCATGCCCTAGGAAGCTTCTCACGCCTCTCATATTTGTTGGAGGTGGCTGATTGAGACGGGAAAATAATAAAGAAAGAGTTAAAGTTAAAAGATCTTAATCTTGTCTAAATGTAACCATGTAGCAAGGGCTAGACGGATCAATCCACAGGGAAGGATGCGATGGAAGCTTTTCGGAACGATTTTCTCTAAAATTGGCTTGGAAAAAGATATATTGATTGTGAGAATTAGATTTAATCAAGCAAAAAAGAATTATAGTCTACTAATTATTTATCACAACCAAAGTATTAGTCTAAAAGAGTGAACATCATATTGAATGAAGAATTATCTACCCTAGCGTATTGATTGAGAATAAAGCAAGATGAATAAATTGTTATAAACCCTAATTAGTGTGCACTAATAAAAATTAAACTATAGTTCATCTTAATTTCAAATTATAGCATAAGAAAAGCTTACTTAAAATTATGCTATCAAAGTATTTAAATATGAACTATGAATAACCATTTAAAAAGTGCAACCCAAATTAGTTAAACTTAATTATTGATTCATCTTCAAGGGCACCAATTTAATCTTAGGGTTTCTAACAAGCATAGATGTCAATCAGTTCATCTTTTAAACTAAGATAGGGTTGATTGAGAGATTAGCAAACTATAAGTTTAATTAGTTACTCATATTTTTATTTTTATTTTCAATTTTTATGAATAAAAAAAGTTGCATTGAACTAAAAGAAGAACAACGAATAAGTTAAAGTAAAGAAAAAACTAAATTGAATTGCAAAGCAAGAAGAGAAAAAAAGAATAAAGAACTTTATTTTATTGGATGCCACCGGCCAATTACAAAGCTCTTCTACTTCTTCAATAATCTTCTTCTTTAAATAAAAAAATGAAAAATACAAGAAAATTTGGAAAGAAAAGAGAACCTAAAGAAACCCTAAGCTTTAGCTCTTGAGATCCCATTCTCTGTTGCTCTGCAGGGGTATTTATAGGAGATTTAAGACGTAGAGTCCCAGTACAACTCTCCCACGAAAACGCGTTGCCAGATCTATCCAAACGCCACGGAAACACGACTATAGCCGCGTTTCCACGGCAAAATCGTGGTCAATGGCCACGCGCTTTCTCGTGTGGCCTCCTCTGGTCCGTCCATCTAGGCGCCTCCTCCTAGATTCTGTATTCTGACCCTCGATCTTGAGAATTCAAGATAATTTGGGAAGCAAGTTATCAAAAATCCGAATTTGAAAAGAATTTGGTTCCTTTATCATTATCATCAAGCCTTTCTCCCCTTTATCTTTATCTTGTAGTGCAAGCAATCAGTTTTAAGTTGAAGTCCATCTCTGTTTTAGGTAAGGATCCATCTTATTCTTATCCTTCTCCTCTTGATTTGAATAGCAATTAGGAGTCCTACTTTATCCTCCCTTCTCCTCCCCTAGATTTTAAATTAATAATTTAAAATCTAAGTTTAGATTAGGTTAGATAAGATAGAAGCTTTTAAATTACTAAAATAAATCATGCATGTGGGCTTGTGGACTTTTTGGGCTTTTCGGCTTCAATTGGGCTTCATTTATTTACTCTTTAATTTCTCAAGGCCTGCACATCATTAAACAATAAAACGTTACATAGCAGTACTTTATAAAAGAATAAGTAGGAAAATATGATGATAAATATGATGATAAATATGCACTTTTTACTATCTATCACACCCCCACACTTATCTTTTTGCTCGTCCTCGAGTAAAAATAAAGAAAAAGGAAAAGAAAATAAAAACTAATCTATTCTAACTTACTTTCGTAGGAATCACGGTTGCACTTAACATGTGCAACAAGCCGTTAAGCCTCTAGGTTACCCCTAGAGGACGAGTATTGTCTCGTGAGGGTTTTCAATGGATTATACCGACAAAATCCATAAAAGAAAAAGAAAATGTTTAGTGATAATTTTTTTTTATTTTAAAAAAGGAGAAAAATATTTGAAATATGTTTGAAGAAACTAAGCAATCTATAAGTTTTAGGATTATCATTTTTATTCATTCTCGAACTTAGCCTCTTTACAATAATTCGTTATCAATTTTAGGTAAGGATTAAAATTGAATTTTATATAGTCTCTTTTGTTACCCTAAGTCATATGTATCCTTGTGAACGTGAATCTTTACTAGGAATTCTTTAACTTGGACTCCCATGCCTCTTTATTATTATTATTTTTTAAATATGTATAACTCATCTAGTTTTCTTTTGTACAAGTATCAAGGCTTCTTGAGGCCCTCATACCTAACTAATTGACTATTATATGTGTTAGTACATATATAGATAATATTTTTTAGTTTTCTTAGGCTTTCTAATTCACCCATGTAACGAACCTAAGGTCGGTGGCTCCCAAACCGGTCGGTTTTAGGGCACCAGGTGAGAAAACACCCCACAGACTTAAGGACTCGAGTGAACTAGGCCATAAAACTAAGGACTTTATTTATAAAATCACCTTTAGGCGTGAATACTTATGCTTCTTGAGACACATATCCAGCTTAATTAGTGAATATTTTTTTATTTTTTTATATATTATTATTTTTTTTATAAGGCACAAGAGTCATTGTCTTAGAATCCTAAATGTGTAAGTGTATTAGGTATGCACATTTCATTAAGGTAAAAATCAAGACTAATTACTTATTCAATTTTTCTTCCTATACCTAAAAATCCAACAATTTTTTTATTTTGACCAAGTTTTTAGAAATCCTAATCATGATTTTCCTAATTCTTAAGATTAACTTGGATTTCTTTAAAAGGTAAGTCAAAATATTGTTTCCTTTTTCAAAATATATATATTTTATTATTATTATTTTTATTTTTTTTAAGTTAATAACTTAAGGTTAGTGAGTTGTGTTAACAACAACCTACAGTTAATCAGTAATCTATGTTAAAACAAATAAATATATATTTTTTATTATTATTATTTTTTATTTCTTTATTTATTTTAATTTTTTTTTAAGTTAAGCGTTAGTACCCTCCCCCACACTTATCTCATGCATTGTCCCCAATGTATGCATGTATGTATAAATGCATGAAATGAACTGGCAAAGAGGTAGAGTTACCGATACATAAGGTCAAAAAGACTCATGGCTGTGTCTGCTTCCGGTACTGATTCTAAAAACAGTTTCAGACGTTGACCATTTACCTTGAATTCACTACCATTCTTAGGGTCATATATCTCTATGGTTCCATGTGGAAACACAGTCTTAACAACGAAATGCCCTGTCCATCTTGATTTCAACTTTCTTGAAAAAAGGTGAAGTCTAGAATTATAGAGTAAGACTTTTTGTCCTTGGACAAAAGTTTTTCTCATGATGAACTTATCATGAAAAACCTTAACCCTATCTTTCATAATCTTCACATTTTCATACGCCTCGTTCCTTAACTCCTCAAGGTCAGAAATTTACAATTTTCAAAGCGCACCAGCCTTTTCTAGATCAAAATTCAGCTGCTTAATTGCCCATAAGGCTCGGTGCTCTAACTCAACAGGAAGGTGGCAAGCCTTTTCAAAGACTAACATATAAGGAGACATTTCTAGAATCGTTTTAAAGGCGGTCCTATATGCCCATAAGGCATCCACCAATTTGGTGGACCAGTCCTTCCTGTTTTGATTCACAATTTTCTCTAAGATAAGCTTAACTTGCCTATTTGAGACTTCTACCTGCCCCTGATTTGAGGATAATAAGGTGTGGATAACTTGTATGTTATGGCATATTTTCGCATAAGAGCTTCAAAAGTTCTATTGCAAAATGTGTACCATTATCACTAATTATGACACGAGGGATTTCAAAGTGTGAAAAGATGTTTTCTTTCAAGAACTTAACAACAACTTTGTTGTCATTTGTCTTGCAAGGGATGGCTTCAACCCATTTGGATACGTAATCTACAGCCAACAAGATGTATTGGTGCCCAAATGAATAAGGAAGGGGACCCATAAAATCAATGCCCCAAACATCAAAGAGTTCTACTTCTAGAATTGGGTTTAGGGGCATCATATTATGTTTAGAAATCCTTCCTATCATTTGGCATCTTGTGCAAGTTTTGCAAAAGTCAAATGCGTCTTTAAACAAAGTGGGCCAATAGAACCCGCTCAATAGAACTTTTTCGGCTGTTTTTCGGGGACCAAAATGTCCACCGCATGCAAATTCGTGACAGAAGGCTAGAATACTCTTCACTTCCTCATCGGGAATACATCTCCTAATGATTTGGTCGGAATAATATTTAAAAAGATAAGGTTCCTCCCAAATAAAAATATCGGACTTGAGATAAGAACCGATATACGTCTTGTTATGATCAATGGGATGGGGTTTGGTTTGTGGCTAAGTAGTTAACTATGTCAGCATACCATGGTTCCCTAAAAGTAGTGAAAAGTTGTTCATTGGGGAAGTCATCATTGATTGGCAACTCGTTGGAAAGGGCGTTAGGAACATGAGAGAGATGATCGGCGATGACATTTTCGAAACCCTTTTTATCTCAAATTTCGACATCAAACCCTTGGAGGAGGAGGATCCAACGAATGAGTCGGGCCTTTGCGTCCTTTTTGAGCATTAGTTATCGAAGTGCAGAATGGTCGGTGAATATCATGGTTTTGGTCCCAAGTAGGTATGGGCGAAATTTCTCCAATGCAAACACTACTGCTAAGAATTCCTTTTCGTTTGTAGTATAGTTCGCTTGGGCATCGTTAAGCATCCTACTTGGATAAAAGATTACATGTTGCTTGTTATCTATGCGTTGTCCTAAGACAGCGCTTATGACAAAATCAGAAGCGTCGCACATAATCTCAAATGGTTTGGACCAATTCGGGGCAGAAACTATTGGCGCAGAGATAAGCTCCATTTTGAGCTTTTCCCATACGTTAAGACATTCGTCATCAAAGATGAAGGGCACGTTGATCGGGGGAAAACTGCGCACAAAAAGTGTATGTTTTGAAATCAAGATTTAAAGTGTGTGATTTGGCTTCCTCGATACTTCCGTTATAACATAAAGGCTAAAACGAGTCAAATCCACAAGGACGGGAGGCCATAGAAGCTTATGTTGGCCCAAGATTACAATCACCCGGTTTTAGAGTTTTGATGATTACAAAACATATATAGTTATTTGTACTAATCATATTTTAGTGTTTAAGTTTGTTTCAGGGTTCTAAGGATTCAAGATGTATTCTTCCTAAAGGAATGTAGTTTTGACTCAAGTTGACTCAATTCGGGATCAAGGATTCGAGCTATTCAACGATGCTTATGGAAAAGCCCAAATTGAAGATGTTGTAGTCACCTAGAACCATTGTAAGAATTAGTATGTTAAAAAGTAAGGTTATGATAAGTTGGCTCAAACACACACACACATTTTCACTTTTCAAAATACAAGTTTCTTTTTGGTTAGTTGGTTTTGGTGCATGTTTGATGGATATACATGTTTCAAAATATTTCATATTTTTATATCTAGTGTAAAACATGTATTTCAACTCCTATATCATGTTACACAAATCTCAGATCATTTAAAAATATTTTCAAAAATTTTCAAAGTTCAAAAACATTTTCAAAAAAAAATCTGTTTCAGGCCTCACGGTCGACCGGGCGATCGACCGGACCTATTTCAGGCCAGATCGGTCGACCGTCCGGTTGACCGGGCCTTTTGGCCTTGGGGCGTGCACGTCTGTGTACGTTTGCCGGTCGACCGGGCCAGTCGACCGACAGACCTTGTGGTCGACCGACCGGTCGACCGACTGCAAGACCCTTAGTCTCGGGTTTTGTCGGTCGACCGGCCCGGTCGACTGACAGTTCAAAAATTCCTTTTGTTTAGCCTGCGATCGACCGGACCGGTCGACCGAAGCCAACGGCTCTTTTGCCATGTGGCTTGCCGGTCGACCGGCCCGATCGACCGACAGCCGTCAAAAGAGCCCAACGGCTCTTTCTTGAAATTTGTTTTGATTTTAATGATTCCTATTTCTGAATTCCTAGTGGCTAAACTCTACCTTAATGACCTAGTATTCATTATGGATGATATGAATTCACTCCCTATAAATAGAGGTCATTGGTTATGTGTTTCATACAAGAAAAATTCCTATTGTTTCAAGTTTTTCAAAAGAGAAGAAAGTTTACTTGCATTGCTTTTCAAAGTTCTTTCATTTGCTAAAGTTTTCAGTTGGTTTACAAGCTATTTTTACTTCTTTACAACTGAAAATTTTCTCACTTCACTTCTTTAGCCAAAAATCATCTCCACTCTATAAGAAGTTGTAAGAGAGAGTTTGTGGTCTTTTGATCACCAAGTGACTTGTATTTTCCTTGTGTTGAGATCCCTCTTGTGTAGAGGTTGGATTGGTTGGAACTGGGTACTTCGGTCTTGTGTAGACCAATTGTAATCCCCTTGGGTGTAAAGGTTCCGGTGTGAAAATTCTCTTTGTGGATTTAGTGGAAATCCTACATAGTGGTGAAGGCGGGGACGTAGAGCAGTGGCTCGAACCTCAAAATAATTTACTTGTGTTTGCGATTGGTTTCCTTATTGTTTTTCATTGCTTTACATTTCTAACTTGTGATATTGTTTGTTTGCTCTTCATCATTTCAATCATTTCATTGACTCGTATTTTTCGGTCTTTACTCATCTCAACAAGAAAGCAATTACGCGCCTCAACTCATAATCTAGAGGAATCAAAGAGGAGAAGTTCTAGAACCCTTTACAGGGAATTCAGTTTCAATTTCTTGTTTTGAGTGACCGCTTGCATCATTTATACTTAGTTGTTTAAAAAGATCATTAGATTAGCATTAACACCTATTCACCCCCCTAGGTGCTTTTCAGTTGGTATCAGAGCTTTGGTCTCTAGATTCTTGGCTTAACATCCTTAGAGAGATCCTCTATTGCTAATCACTCTATTCATATTTCATCCTCATACACTTAGTAAAAATGACCGAAGGAATTAAGACCCCACCCAAGTTTGATGGCCTTAACTTTCCCATATAGAGGGTTAAGATGACCGTGTTTTTGCAATCCTTAGGGAGCCGGGTTGCAAAGGCGGTAACTAAACCATTTAGCGCACCCCTTGGTGATGAGGACACTTGGTCCGACATTGCCATGAAAGAGTTTGACGCAAATGCTAGGGCACACTATGCCTTACTTTAAGCTCTTAATGACGATGATATTTCTAGAGTCATTCATTGCAAATCCGCTTATGAGATTTGGACTCACCTACTAGTCACTCATGAGGGAACTTCACAAGTAAAGAGGGCCAAAATCGACCTTCTTCGTTCCCAATATGAAAACTTTTTCATGCAAGAGAATGAAACCATAGATGATATGGTTACTAAGTTTACAAAGATTACAATGGTCTTTCTTCTTTAGGTGACGACATTGACAACGACCAAAAAGTGAGGAAGATCATCCGTACACTCCCTCCATCTTAGGAAGTCAAAGCCACGACTTTGAAGGAGCTCAATGACAAGGAAGAAATGGAGTTCATCAGTCTCATTGGGAATCTCAAGACCCATGAGATGGAAAGAAAAGCAAGAGAAGAGACAGCTCCTCCCAAGAAGAAAGCAATCGCCTTCAAGAGCTCTTCTACCTACTCCGACGAAGACGATGAGGAAGAGGATGCTGAAGATCTTTCTCTTCTTGTAAAGAACGTTCAGAGAATGTACAACAAGGCAAAATTCCAAAATAGAAGGAGATGGCAAGGTAAATAAGAGAAGAAAATCATTTGCTTCAATTGCCGGAAGCCGGGTCACATAGTTGCGGAGTGTCCGAAAAACAAAGGCAAACCCTCCACCTCCAAGAAGCCATACAAGAAGAAAGCTTTAAAGGCTACTTGAGATTCAGAGAGTAAATCTGATGAGGAAGTCGATACCGCCAACATGTGCTTCACGGTAAATGAAAGCACAAGCAAGGTAAACCCCGAGACATCTATCGATGATTGTAAATTATCTATTGATGAATTAGGAGAAACTTTTGAAGAACTATCTCATAACTATGATTTTCTCAAAAAGAAATACTTGAAAATGAAAAAGGAAAATGAATCTCTTAACCACAAAGTTTTCATTCTCTCAAAAGAAAAAGATGAATTATTTTCAACTCTTACTTCTACACAAAAGGATTTTGATAACTATAAAATTTCTTGTAAAGGTAAATTTTTACTAGTTGATAAAGATGATATTTCTATGCTTAAGAAGAAAATTGACTTATTAGGAGATGTTTTAAAGAAGTGTGAATTTGATAAAACAAGACTAGAGGCTATGTTTCCTAAGAAATATATCCCAAAGAAACAATCACATGCTACACACTCTCATGTTCACAAATCACAACCAATTACATCATGCAAAGCACCCTAAACATGCCCACACTCCACACACTCATCATGCATTCATGCATGGTAAAGTTTATGCATGCACATATTGTGGCCGGAAGGGTCATTTGGTTAAATTTTGCTATGATAGGATAAATGCATCACATAATCATGTTTGGGTTCGGAATACTAACATTCAAGGACCCAAGAAAGTTTGGGTACCAAATCCAACGGTTTTGTTAAATGTGTAGGTACATTCTAAAGACCAACGACGTAGGGAGCGGTGGTATCTTGATCATGGTTGTTCAAGACATATGACTTGGGATATCAACAACTTTGCAACCCTATCAAGATACCATGAAGGTGGCACCGTCACCTTCGGAGATGACGCCAAAGAAAAAATCATTGGTATTGGTAATGTTAAACTTGGTACATCTCCTTTAATAGAAAATGTTGTTTTAGTTGATGGCCTCAAGCATAATCTCTTGAGTGTTAGTCAACTTTGTGATAAAGGTTTTAATGTTATTTTTGATGACCTAGCATGTAGTGTAATTGATAGACAATCCAATGCATGTATATTTTCCGAATTTCATGAAAACAATGTATACATGATTGATATGTCTAAAATGCTATGCAATGCTACTTGTTTGAATGCCTTCGATGATGACTCTTGGTTGTGGCATAGGAGATTAGGCCACATTTCTTTTGACCATCTATCTAGATTAAACAACAAGGAAATGGTGAAAGGTATTCCTTACTTGAAATTTGAAAAGGACCGCATTTGTCATGCATGCCAACTTGGGAAACAAACTAAGTCCTCTTTCAAATCAATCAAGGATATCATGACATCATGACCTTTGGAGTTGATCTATATGAATTTGTTTGGTCCTACAAAAATCAAAAGTCTAAGTGGGAATCGTTTTGCTTTCGTTTTAGTTGATGATTTCTCTCGTTGTACTTGGGTTTTCTTTTTAGAACATAAAAATTAAGCCTTTTCACATTTTCAAGCCTTTAAGAAAAGAGTTGAAAGAGAAAAAGATTCTTCTTTTTTAAGAATAAGAAGTGATAGAGGTGGTGAATTCAATAACCAACCCTTTACCACTTTTTGTGAAGAACATGGAATTAAGCATGAACTATCTTGTCCTAGAACTCCACAACAAAATAGAGTCGTTGAGAGGAAAAATCGTACATTACAAGAGATGGCTAGGACAATGATAAATGAGTACGGTCTCCCTCAATATCTATGAGCCGAGGCCGTAAACACATCTTGCTACATATCAAATAGGTTTTTCTTATGCAAAAACACTTTTAAAACTTCTTTTGAGATCATTACTCAAGAAAACCAAATATTTCGTACTTTAAAATTTTTGGTTGTAAATGTTTTGTTTTAAATACTAAAGATAATTTAAGTAAATTTGATGCAAAATCATATGAAGCAATTTTTGTTGGTTACTCTAACACTAGTAAAGCTTATAGAGTCTTCAATAATCATCTTTGACTATTGAAGAATCTATACATGTAAAGTTTGAGGAATCTAATGTGTTTGTTGAGAATATTGTAGAACTAGATTCCCTAAATGAAGACATAGAGAGAATTACTTTGAAGGACTCACCTACTCTTGAAGACAAGCCAAAGGTTGATGAGGAAAATGAAGTGGAAGAAGTTGAAGTGGAGATAACTCAACCACTTCCAAAAGATTGGAGATTCACTCCACATCATCCCAAGAATCTTATTATAGGTAAAGTATCAAAAGGGGTAACTACTCGATCTAAACTTCATGATCTTTGTGGGCACTATGCATTTATTTCTCATTTTGAACCAAAGAACATCCTCGAAGCCGAGGGCGACTCATATTGGTTGCTTGCCATGCAAGAGGAGCTCAATCAATTCGAGCGCAACCAAGTTTGGCATCTTGTTCCTAGGCCCCATGATAGACCAACAATTGATACTAAATGGATTTTTAGGAACAAGTTGGATGAGTTGGGTAATGTTGTTAGAAATAAAGCTAAATTAGTGGCCCAACATTACACTCAAGTCGAAGGTATCGATTTTGAGAAAACTTTTGCACCCAGCACGGCTTGAAACCATACGGATGACACTTGCATTTGCTTCATATAAAGATTTTAAACTTTTTCAAATGGATGTAAAAAGTACTTTCTTAAATGGATTTATTGAAGAGGAAGTGTATGTTGAACAACCCCCAAGGTTTGTTGATCCTACACATCCGGAATTTGTTTTCAAACTAGACAAAGCTCTTTATGGTTTAAAACAAGACCCTAGGGCTTGGTATGAAAGACTTTCTTCATTTCTTATTTCAAATGGATTTACTAAAGGAAAAATAGATACTACTTTGTTTACCAAACATGTTGAAAATGATATTCTTATAGTTCAAATATATGTTGATGATATCATATTTGGTTCTACTAATGAAAATCTTTACAAAGCTTTTGAATTATGCATGAAGGAGGAATTCGAGATGTCTATGATGGGCGAGCTTAACTACTTCCTTGGTCTCCAAATCAAGCAAAGGAAGGATGAGATTTTCATCAATCAAGCCAAGTACACAAAGGAACTTATCAAGAAATTTGGGCTTGAAGGGGCTAAGACAAGCAAAACTCCCATGGCTACCACCACAAAGCTTGACAAGGATGAACAAGGTATAAATGTAGACATTAAACTCTATCGTAGCATGATTGGTAGTTTGTTATATTTAACGGCTAGTAGGCCGGACATTATGTTTTGTGTATGTCTTTGTGCTCGATTTCAATCGTGTCCTAAAGAGTCCCATTTGATTGCAGTAAAACGTATTATTAGATACCTTAAGGGCACAATTGATATGGGTTTGTGGTATCCAAAGACCGGACAATTTTCTATGACGAGTTTTTCGGATGCCGACTATGCGGGTTGTAGAGTGGATAGGAAGAGTACAAGTGGAACATGACAATTTCTCGGCAATTTTCTTGTTTCATGGTCTTCCAAGAAACAAAATTCAGTAGCCCTCTCAAACGCCGAGGCGGAGTATGTTGCGGCGGGGGCTTGTTGTGCACAAGTCCTTTGGATGAAACATACTCTCCTTGACTATGATTTGCATTATGACCATATTAAAATATTTTGTGATAATACTAGTACTATTCATATGACTAAAAATACAAATCAACATAGTAAGACTAAGCACATTGACATTCGATATCACTTTCTTAGAGATCATTATGAGAAAGGTGATATTTGAAATTGATTATGTTTCTACCGATTTTCAACTTGTCGATATTTTTACAAAACCACTAGACTATAATAGATTTTCTTTTATTTGAGGTGAATTGAATGTTTGTGTTATGGATTCATGAAATTTTTTTTCAAACAATGTTTACCCTTTTTGATGCATGATAAAAAGGGGGAGAAAAAGTTAGTTTATTGTTTTGAGTTTTGAGTTATATGTTTTGTGTTTTGAGTTATTGTTTGTTTACTTTTGAGTTATATGTTTTGAATTATTATTTCTTTCTTATGACAAGTTTTTTTTTTACTTTTTGTAAAGTTCATATTCTTGATATATAGCATGAATTGAGGGGGAGCTTTTCAAGCTCCTTTATCCATTTTTTAAAAATAACTCATATGTTTTGTCATCATCAAAAAGGGGGAGATTGTTGGCCAAAGGTTACAATCACCCGATTTTAGAGTTTTGATGATTACAAAACATATATAGTTATTTGTACTAATCATATTTTAGTGTTTAAGTTTGTTTCAGGGTTTTAAGGATTCAAGATGTATTCTTCCTAAAGGAAGGTAGTTTTGACTCAAGTTGACTCAATTCGGGATCAAGGATTCGAGCTATTCAACAATGCTTATGGAAAAGCCCAAATTGAAGATCTTGTAGTCACCTAGAACCATTGTAAGAATTAGTATGTTAAAGAGTAAGGTTATGATAAGTTGGCTCAAACACACACACACATTTTCACTTTTCAAAATACAAGTTTCTTTTTGGTTAGTTTGTTTTGGTGCATGTTTGATGGATATACATGTTTCAAAATATTTCATATTTTTATATCTAGTGTAAAACATGTATTTCAACTCCTATATCATGTTACTCAAATCTCAGATCATTTAAAAATATTTTCAAAATTTTTCAAAGTTCAAAAACATTTTCAAAAAAAAAAATCTGTTTCAAGCCTCACGGTCGACCGGGCGATCGACCGGACCTATTTCAGGCCAGATCGGACGACCGTCCGGTCGACCGGGCCTTGTGGCCTTGGGCGTGCACGTCTGTGCACGTCTGCCGATCGACCAGGCCGAGTCGACCGACTGCAAGACCCTTAGTCTCAGGTTTTGTGGTCGACCGGGCCGGTCGACCGACAGTTCAAAAATTCCTTTTGTTTAGCCTGCGGTCGACCGGACCGGTCGACCGAAGCCAATGACTCTTTTGTCATGTGGCTTGCCGGTCGACCGATAGCCGTCAAAAGAGCCCAACGGCTCTTTCTTGAAATCTGTTTTGATTTTAATGCTTCCTACACCTATTTCTGAATTCCTAATGGCTAAACTCTACCCTAATGACCTAGTATTCATTATGGATGATATGAATTCACTCCCTATAAATAGAGGTCATTGGTTATGTGTTTCATACAAGAAAAATTCCTATTGTTTTAAGTTTTTCAAAAGAGAAGAAAGTTTACTTGCATTGCTTTTCAAAGTTCTTTCATTTGCTAAAGTTTTCAGTTGGTTTACAAGCTATTTTTACTTCTTTACAACTGAAAATTTTCTCACTTCACTTCTTGAGCCAAAAATCATCTCCACTCTATAAGAAGTTATAAGAGAGAGTTTGTGGTCTTTTGATCACCATGTGACTTGTATTTTCCTTGTGTTGAGATCCCTCTTGTATAGAGGTTGGATTGGTTAGAGTTGGGTACTCTGGTCTTGTGTAGACCAATTGTAATCCCTTTGGGTGTAAAGGTTCCGGTGTGAAAATTCTCTTTGTGGATTTAGTTGAAATCCTTCATAGTGGTGAAGGCGGGGACGTAGAGCAGTGGCTCGAACCTCAAAACAATTTACTTGTGTTTGCGATTGGTTTCCTTATTGTTTTTCATTGCTTTACATTCCTAACTTGTGATATTGTTTGTTTGCTCTTCATCATTTCAATCATTTCATTGACTTGCATTTTTTGGTCTTTACTCATCTCAATAAGAAAAAAATTACGCGCCTCAACTCATAATCTAGAGGATCAAATAGGAGAAGTTCTAGAGCCCTTCACAGAGAATTCGGCTTCAATTTCTTGTTTTAAGTGACCGCTTGCATCATTTATACTTAGTTGTTTAAAAAGATCATTAGATTAGCATTAACACCTATTCACCCCCCTAGGTGTTTTTCAGCTTACACGGTATGTTCACATGTATGTTAACGGTTCTTCAGTGTTTGAAAGAATGAAAGGAAAAGAAACAAAGAATGAAAGAGAAGTACGGTGAAACACAAAGAAGTGGGAAACATAGAAAAGAATATGTTTGTTATTTTTGGATATATTTCTAAAACAAAGTGAAAAAGAAAGAAAACTCATGGCTAATAACTACTAATGACTCCACCAACACGCTAACCTCTTAGTGATAGTTGCCTCACATGTATCATTGGCCATCACTAGTCCTTGGATCAAGAGCGATTCAAAACATGACCCATATGTAACTCATCACAACCTAACTCAACAAACAAGTGCAAGCTACACATAAACCATCAAAACTAAAAGTAAGCATGAAGTAAAGTAATGTTAGCTTGTTAGAGAGTTAGGAAGTTAGAGTGTTAGATCCATCATCATGAGCCATCAATGGCTCTTGCAAGAGCAAGGCCAAATCAAGGTTATTAGATTCATGTGGATTATCAAATAAGAAGTTAGACTAGTTGGTGGTTAGTAGTTAGTTGCCATGAGAGAAAAGATTAGCTAAACATTTAAAAGGAAGTAGAGAGAAAATAAAGAAAGGTAAAGAGAGAACCTTTCATAGCTTGTCACCTTCTGTTACAAGCACTCTTGTATTCCACTCATGTATAACTCTCTCCCCTAATACAAGATCTAAAAGAAATGAAAAAATACAAAGATGAAGAAGAAAGAACTAAACTACACTACCCTAAACTACAAAATGAAAAATGAGAACTACCCTAAACCTTTCATGTCTCCTGCTCTGGAACCCCAAGGGGGTATTTATAGGCACCAGGAGAACAGGGGCCAGGGGGACAACCCCTGGCCTGAAGCCAGGCGCGCGCCGCGGCCATGTGGTGGCCGTGCGCGCGGCGCTTCGAGCTGCGCGCTGTCCTGTTTGTCTCCTATCAGTTTCTGTGCCCAGTTTCTAGTTTGCAACCACTGGTTTTGACAAAATCAGCCTCCTAGGTCAATGACTATCTTAATAGGCCTTTAATCAATAATTAAATGGTAATTTAGGGTCTTTTTTTTTGCACACCATGGACCTAGAATCAAGCAAGCAAAGCTTTATTAGCAGAACTTTATACCAAATAAATATGCAGATGAGATAAAAATTATGCAAAATTAGAGACTAATTACACCCCCACACTTATCTTTTTGCTCGTCCCGAGCAAAACAAAAATAAGAAAATTATTACACCACTTTCACAGGCGACACGATTGCACTGAGCATGTGCAACAAGCCATTAAACCTCTAAGTTTTCCCTAGAGGAGGAGTTTTGTCTCCTGAGGGTTCTCAGCGGATTACACCCACAAAATCCATAAAGAAAGAAATCAAATGTTAGTATTTTTGAAAACGCATTTTTAAAATAGAGAAAAGTGTTGAAGTATTTTTTGTGAAAATATAAGTGATCCAAGGTCAGAGGTTAACCAGAAATTGTTCTTTCTTAAACTAAGTCAAAATGCAAAAAATCTTGTTATAAATTAAATGTAAGAATTTAAAATTGAATTGACTCTTTGATCTTTCATAAAACTCTTGGAAAATATGCACTTTATGAACAGTGAAAGTTTTTGGGATATCGACTCTAACTTTCATGCCATTTTTTTATATCATTATATATATATTTTCTTTTCTTTTTTTCTCTTAGTTTTCTTAGGCTATCTTATTTACCCGGGTAGTGAGCCTTTAGCCGATGACTCCCAAACCATATGGTCTTAGGGCACCAGATGAGAAAACATCCCTCAGACTCAATGACTCGAGTAAACAAGACCACAAATTTAAAGGGGATTATTTTGTTGGCCCGGAGGCCTTCCTCTCTAGTTTTGATGATGATTAACTCATGTAGTTATGTTTACTAATAATCTTGTGTTTTTAGTTTCAGATCATGTAACAAGATATTAGTTGGTGATTGCTTCAAAAAGAGGAATTTGGAAGCCTTCACTGGTGATTCCCGTGCCCGAACATCAAGATCATACCTTTGCACTTGGTGGATCACGGTTTGGGATCGAGTCGACTTGAAGATGGAAGATCATCAAGAAGACTTAGGTATCCTAGTTTTAGTTTGTGTGTTTTAGATCCATGTATAAAGCTTAGTATAGTTGATATGCTCAAGTGCACCAACACACACATTTTTATGGATTTTGGTTTTCATGAATAGTTTAGATCAAAACAAGTTTAAATAGTTTTTATGTATATTAGATGTGTTCGATATACATACATGCTTCATATCTTAGACAAACTTATTTTGACTTTCCTATTCATGTATTGAAAAATCCAAGTTTGATAAAATACATGTTTTGGTTTTTGGTAAAAATGTTAAAACACAAAAATAGTTTCATATGCTTGATATTTGAGCTAAACTTTTTATCACATGTTTATATATCAATGCAAAATGATAAAACTATTTTTGGGTATTTTTACAAGACTTAAAAGATTTTTTAGAAATATTTTAACATATTTTTCTGACCCAGTTTTCTGTCCCAGAACTGGCTGACAGGCCAGGTTGGCCGACCGCACGGTCGACCGCACCAAGGGCCGGTCGACCTTGCGGTCGACCGACATGCACAGAGCTGTGCACGTCTGGCAGCACAGTGGGCCGGCCGACCGAGCGGTCGACCGGACCAGAGAGCTCTGCTCTCTGTATCTGGGCGGTCGGCCGGGCGGCCGACCGGATTGCCCAATGGTTATATTTCTGACCGTTGGCGGTCGGCCGGGCCTGTCAGGCTGCCAGATCAGCCTAACGGCTAGTTTCTGGTTTTGGCCTATATAAACCCCATTCCTTTGGGATTTTGCCCAAGGTTTTTAACAAGAAAAATTCCCAATTTCTCCAGAGTTTAAAAGAAGTTTTCAAAGAGTTTTAAAGCTTAAAGATTTCATTTTTATTATTTTTTAAGGGTTTTGGAAAATCAAAGAAAACTAGGTTTTTGGGATATTGTTTTGGATTTTCATTTCTATCATCTACAAGAGATTTCCCAAGTAGTTTTTCTTTGTGATTTGCTTTCCAAAAACACCTTGATTTTCACTTGAGCTATATCTTCTATCCTAATGTATTAAGATCTTTGTTTTTGTGGAAAAAGGAGAGTTTGTGGTCTTTGGAACCACTTGTTGTAAAACCCTTGCTTTGATTGGTTTGCTTCCTTTTTGGTAGAGGTTGAGGATTGTGGTTTGCTCCCTCTTTGGTAGAGGTGGAGATTTGTGTTTGCTCCCTCTTGTGTGAGTGGAGCTTGGTGGTTTGTATCCCTCTTCGGTAGAGGTGATTGTGGTTGTATTGCCTCGGTGGCATTGTTGTTTGAGAGAGGAGTTCGGTACTCATTTAGTGGATTGAAAATCCTTCAAGGTGGTGAAGGCGGGGATGTAGAGTTAGGGGCTCGAACCTCGAAACATATCTTGTCTTTGCGTTTGATCCATTGTCTCTCAACTCTGTCTCTTTTAATTGTGCAAAGCATCATTCTTCATTCATATCATTCATATTGCTTGTGTTGCCTTGCATCTTTCATATTGTTGTATATCCATTATATGCTTGGCTTGTTTGTGTGTGCCTCACTTGTACTTAACCACAAGAGCTTCATATAGCACCTCAACCCATATCTAGGGGAATCAAGAGGAGTTAGTCCAGAGCCCTTCACGGGAAATTCGGCTACACTTGTTGGTTGTATTAAGTGTGTTGCAATAATTGTTTTAAGCTTCCGTATTTAGCGCACTTAGTTTCTAGATTAGCACTTACACCTATTCACCCCCCTCTAGGTGTTTTTCAATTGGTATCAGAACCTACGCTCCTGATACTTTAGGCTAAACATCCTAGGAGTGAGGTCTTGGTTAGCTAATCTACATTTGCATTTGCTTGTTTGCACACATATAGTTTACATCCATGGACTTCATGACCCCACCTATGTTTGACCCTTCCAACATTCTTGTTTGGAAGACTAAGATGTCCATTTACCTACAAACCCTAGGTTATAAGGTTCACCTTGCCATTACCAAGGAATCCTTCCTTAGTGATAGCAAGCATATAGGGGCCAATGCACAAGCCCTTGAGGCCATTAGAAGCACATTAAATAAAGAATAACTTTTGCTTGCTTCTAACTTTGATTCCGCATTTGCAGTGTGGAATATGTTGACAACCACCACTACCTCCAAGCTTCAATTGCCAATCCAACTGGAGGAATCTAGTGGAGAATCCGATTCTCTATGCCATATGGTCCAAGGGAATGACTCCCTTGAGGTACAATCAGAAACTCAACTAGATAGTTTTGATTCTAGTTCTTCATGTGATGATCATATTGATGCCCATACTTTAAATGAAGAACTTTCTATTGTGTGTGAAAAATTGATTGAAAAATATAATGTTTTGAAAAAGAAAAGTTTAGGTCTTAACAATGATAAAAAAAATTTGTTTTCTAGACTTAACATGGTTTTGCAAGAAAAGGAGGAGATTTCTAATGAGAGGGATTCATTAAAATCTCAACTTAATCTTGCATTAAAAGAAAATGAATTTTTGAAAAATAAAAATGATTGTAATGATGTTTTGAAGAAAAATAAAGTTTTGTCTTCAAAAATTGATTTTGTTTTAAAAGAGAATGTTGCTTTAAAAAATAAAATAATCTCTATTTCAAATGATTTAGATGTTTGTTTAAAGAAAAATATTGTTTTACAAAATAAGATTGATGCACATGTTTGCCATGCTAGGGTAGTATCACACACATCACCTATTGCATGCCACACTTCTTCTTTGATTGATAATGATATAAATATTTTGAAGAAGAGTGTTGATTGTTTGGGCTCCACTTTGAGCCAATGTGTAGTGGGCCATACACGTTTGGAAACTTTGTTTCGAAAGAAACAAGTTCCATCTATTATGCATGCACACCATACACGGCATACACATGCTCCTCACGGACACCATCATCACTTGTATGTTCATGTGTACACTTGTACACATTGTGGACGTAAGGGCCACCTTCCTAAATTTTGCTTTGATAGAATACATGATATAAATTTAACAAATAAATTTGTTTGGGTTAGAAATGGTACTAACCCCCACGGACCCAAAAAGTTGTGGGTACCAAAGACCACCCCTCTTATGTTTGATGTAGGTGTGGGCTCTCACATGACGTGAGAGTAGCGGTACCTTGGAGTGGATGCGTTCCGAGCTTCATGAAAATTAATTGGATGCATCACTTTCAAGGGAAGGTTTGGTGGAGATGATCACCCCGTTTTGGAGACAAGGAAAGTTGCCTTCTAGGTTTTGGTAACGATTCCTAACTCCTTATTATTGTTTACATGCTTTCATATTCATTGTTTATAGCATGTTTATTGTTTGTAGATTATTATGATAATGCCATGCTTATTAGATCCTTGACATGCATGTATAACATTTTGAGACACCCATGTTTATATGGACCCATATTTTGTGTTCTCACCATTTGTTTAGCTATCATGTTTATCATAGATTTAATAACATGTGGATTTATATAGTAATCATGTTTATGATTTTCATGTTGATTTAAGTCCCGTTTTATGCTTCATGTTTTGAATATATGTTTAAATGTTAGTTTTCATCAAGACTAGGTATATATTTGTGCATATAGTGGGCCACAAATAAATCTATATATGTTTGAGCTTGAATGCATATTTGAACCCATTAGATGTGCTAGTATAGTCTAGTTTTGATGATTCATACATTTTAAACTTGTATTCCTACTTTTGAATTTGTTTTATGTGTATGAGTTTTCATTTCATGTATATGTGTATTTTTGCCAAACTTTAAGATATACATGTATACCCCTTAAGTCATTTGCTTTTCATGCAAATCTTTATTTATAGACTCAATTGTGTTTAGGGATTTTATGTATACTTCTTGTGTTGACAAATCATACATATACCTTGAAATGAAATTTGTTTTATAAAAATTTAGTTATTCATGTTTTCATGAATTTATGTTTAAACTTCATGTATATGTCTATCTTGTCCAAACTATTGTTTATACATATACATCCTTTTGAGCCACGTGCCTTCATGCATATATCTTTGTGGACTCGTTGTGTTTGGATATGTATGTATACTTTAGTTTGTATAGGACATACATATACCTTGAAGATTAAATAAGTTTTGATGATTTTCATGTTTTCATGTTTCAAGGAATTTCGTGCTTAAGTGCTTATTTTCATGATTATGATCTTCACATCTTATTTGTACACTCACATTTACTTGTTTACTCATGTTTTGTTTTCATGAGTTATATTTATGCTTAATTGATTATGAGTGTTGACTATTTTGTGAATTTCATGTTTTCTTGAAAATATGTTGTTTTATTCCGTACTTGAAGGATTTCGTACTAGTTTACAAATTTTTCATATAACTAGTTGCGATATTCTTCATTTGGTAGAGTTTTTCAAACAAAGCTTATTTTCAAATCTATTTTTTTGAAAACCTCTACCATCCACGTGCGGATGGATGGGCGATCATACTCATGTATGCTTTATATTGCAAATCATTTTAAACTTGAACATGATTGGGTGGTAGTTATATGATGTATACACTTGATCATTATTGTTATTTCAATTGGTATCATTGAAATTCTTTCAATTGGTATCAATTTTGACCTTTCTTGTATACTCATATATGTTTGTATGTATGTATGTTTTTCAATTTCAATAGTATCAATTTCGATTGGTATTAAATTTTTCATACATATATATTTTGTTTATGCTAAGCTTGAGCTTCAATTTTGTTTCAATTGATTCAATTTTCAATTGGTTTCTTAAACAAGCTTACGCATGTGTTTTGTTGGTATTTCATAAAGGGGGAGAAAATTCGATTTTCATATTTGAATTGGTATTTATATTTCCACTCCCTTACTTTATGATAGAAAATAGTCATTTCATTTGATATCAAATACTTAAAAAGAAAAATACTCTATTTTGATATCAAGATGTTTATTTGAATGTTTTAAAATTGGTATCTTAAAATTTTGTTTAAAGATAAATAGTCAAAATGTTTTGATTTATTTTGCCTATATGCAAGGAGAGCTTAACATCTCTTCTACATATAGATTCATGTTGAGTGTATCTTGCATTGAGGAGCTTGACATCTCTTCTTTATGTGGTACACGTGTGTAGGGGGAGCTTCACATCTTCTCTTATGCATTGCATATGTGAATTAGGGCTTGTCATCCCTCCTTCATGTAATGTATCTATGTAGGGAAGCTTCACATCTTCCTCTTCATGAATGTATATCGCATATACCATTTATTTATTGATCTATGTTTACTTTCAATTGGTATCAAGATGCTTCTTTGACATATTTTCAATTGGTACCTTAATTGATCGTCACCCCTATTTGGTTTTTGTTTTTGTTTTAGACAAAAAGGGGGAGAACATTTTTTATTAACCCTTTATTAATTCATTGTTTCGAACAAAAAAAAGGGGAGAAAAATTTATTGATTTAGTTTTTGCTTTTACCCCTTTATTGATGATTGTTTCTTTGTAGTAAAAAGGGGGAGAAAATTTTGTTTTGTTTTGATTGTTTACCCCTTTGTTGATGATTGACAAAAAGGGGAGAAAGATTTTGGTTTATATATGCATATTTATGTTTTTGCATATATTAAGTTTAATTTAGTTTAATTTTAATTGGTATCTAGAGCATGTTTTATTTTTTTAACATTTCATTGGTATCTAGAGCCTTTTATTGTTTATGCATATCTATGCATTCATGTTTAAGAGCCTTCATTGCATATTCATTATGCTTATTTGTTTATGCATGAGTTAAGCGGGAGCTTCTTTGAAGCTTAACTTTAATCCATGCATATATAACTCCATGAGTTTTGTCATCATCAAAAAGGGGGAGATTGTTGGCCCGGAGGCCTTCCTCTCTAGTTTTGATGATGATTAACTCATGTAATTATGTTTACTAATAATCTTGTGTTTTTAGTTTCAGATCATGTAACAAGATATTAGTTGGTGATTGCTTCAAAAAGAGGAGTTTGGAAGCCTTCACTTGGTGATTCCCGTGCCCGAGCATCAAGATCATACCTTTACACTCGGTGGATCACGGTTTGGGATCGAGTCGACTTGAAGATGGAAGATCATCAAGAAGACTTAAGTATCCTAGTTTTAGTTTGTGTGTTTTAGATCCATGTATAAAGCTTAGTATAGTTGATATGCTCAAGTGCACCAACACACACATTTTATGGATTTTGGTTTTCATGAATAGTTTAGATCAAAACAAGTTTAAATGGTTTTTATGTATATTAGATGTGTTCGATATACATACATGCTTCATATCTTAGACAAACTTATTTTGACTTTCCTATTCATGTATTGAAAAATCCAAGTTTGATAAAATACATGTTTTGATTTTTGGTAAAAATGTTAAAAGACAAAAATAGTTTCATATGCTTGATATTTGAGCTAAACTTTTTATCACATGTTTATATGTCAATGCAAAATGATAAAACTATTTTTGGGTATTTTTACAAGACTTAAAAGATTTTTTAGAAATATTTTAACATATTTTTCTGACCCAGTTTTCTGTCCCAGAACTGGCTGACAGGCCAGGTCGGCCGACCGCATGGTCGACCGCACCAAGGGCCGGTCGACCTTGCGGTCGACCGACGTGCACAGAGCTGTGCACGTCTGGCAGCACAGTGGGCCGGCCGACCGAGCGGTCGACCGGACCAGAGAGCTCTGCTCTCTGTATCTGGGCGGTCGGCCGGGCGGCCGACCGGATTGCCCAACGGTCATATTTCTGACCGTTGGCGGTCGGCCGGCCGGCCGACCGCTAGCCTGTCAGGCTGCCAGATCAGCCTAACGGCTAGTTTCTGGTTTTGGCCTATATAAACCCCATTCCTTTGGGATTTTGGCCAAGGTTTTTAACAAGAAAAATTCCCAGTTTCTCCAGAGTTTAAAAGAAGTTTTCAAAGAGTTTTAAAGCTTAAAAATTTCATTTTTATTGTTTTTCAAGGGTTTTGGAAAATCAAAGAAAACTAGGTTTTTGGGATATTGTTTTGGATTTTCATTTCTATCATCTACAAGAGATTTCCCAAGTAGTTTTTCTTTGTGATTTGCTTTCCAAAAACACCTTGATTTCCACTTGAGCTATATCTTCTATCCTAATCTATTAGGATCTTTGTTTTTGTGGAAAAAGGAGAGTTTGTGGTCTTTGGAACCACTTGTTGTAAAAACCCTTGCTTTGATTGGTTTGCTCCCTCTTTGGTAGAGGTTGAGGATTGTGGTTTGCTCCCTCTTTGGTAGAGGTGGAGATTTATGTTTGCTCCCTCTTGTGTGAGGTGGAGCTTGGTGGTTTGTATCCCTCTTCGGTAGAGGTGATTGTGGTTGTATTGTGATTGGTAGTGAAAAGTGCATTTTTATCATCATATTTACCATCACATTTTCATATTTATTCATATAATTCTGCACATTTACTAATATTTTATGATTTATTGTGTGCAGGCCTTGAGTTCTTATTTTAATAATAAATAAAGCCTAAAAGAAGCCCAAAAGCCCATATTCAAGCCCAAGTGCAAAAGTGCAAATATTAATTGTCAAAATTGCAAATACATAAGGGCCAAAGTTGCAAATACAAAGAAGAGGGAAGGATAGACTTCTATTCAACCCTAAACACTTGCGGGATGAGGATAAAAGCTAAAAGAAGAGAAGAAAATTCGTGGAAAAGATTTGGGATCTAGGTAACTTGCTTCGCAAGTTATATCCAAATCCAAAGATGAAGAGCCGAGATTCAACTTTCAGAAGGAAACGCCCAGATGGACGGACCAGGGGAGGCCACGCGCCAAAGCGCGTGGCCAGCCGCCACCACCAGGCCGCGGAAACACGGCCCAAGCCGCGTTTCCGCGGCATTTCAGTCTTATCCCAGGACCATGTTTCGTGGGAGAGTTGTGTTGGGACTCTACTACCTTCTGCACCTATAAATACCCCTGCAGAGCAACCGTAAAGGGCGTCCAGCGCAGTACAGGGCCAAAGCTAGGGTTTTTAGGTTTTTTTCTAGTTTGTAGTTAGGTTTTTCTTTTGTAATTTTTATTTCTTTTAAGAGAGAGAGGGGCTTATGTTGAGCGTGACACCGATGTACCTTCCTCTTCTCTGCCATTGATTAAAGCAATAAAGGTAATATTTTTCTTATGTGCATTGTTTGACTTTTCTTTTTGTTTGCTTTTCTTTTTCTCTTTTATCTCTGTTGGTTGTTGATGAGCATGCAAGTGATTTCCAAAGCACAAGTATAACAAATCTTGGTGGTGCCAACGATACTTCATGGTGATGTTCTCCTCCTCAAGGTACGTATCACTTCATATTTGCCCAAGCTTGATGATATAATGCGAACAAGGGACTGAGATCGATCCTATGGTTTATGCGTTCAACGCCTCCAAAGCAAGGTAGAAAGTGTTAGGATTTCACGTTTTTCTTCAACCAAACTAAGGTTAGTATTTATTTCTTTTCTTTTCTTTTCTTTTATTTGTATAGATTAAGTCACCAACATCTTTTTGATTTCTTTCACACTTCATTGTAAATATCATCATAACTAATAAAAAAACATTAGAGATAACTTATTGACAAAGCTTTCATCGCTAGTCCCTCCCAGAGGATCACGACCCGCATAGCCACTGCTACCGCGGATTAGAATTGAGAACCTTGCACAACTACTTCTAAATCTAACATCTTTATTTTTGTGTGCAGGTAAAATCTCGATCAAACAAATTGGCGCCGTTGCCGGGGAA
This sequence comes from Agave tequilana, assembly GCA_038442645.1. Classification (NCBI taxonomy): domain Eukaryota; kingdom Viridiplantae; phylum Streptophyta; class Magnoliopsida; order Asparagales; family Asparagaceae; genus Agave; species Agave tequilana. The sequence goes on from JAVJIF010010840.1 coordinate 72,432, forward strand.
GGGATGGTAAGTTTTTCTCTAAATAAAAAAATTATTAACTAATTCGTTTATTCTTTTCTGTTTGCAGGTTTGGAGAACAGAAAAACAACAGCAGAAGTGGACATATAGCAACTCTGTGCCTCTGCCCTCGAAGGCAGAGCAGCAGAGCCTGCTACTTTGCCGCGCAAACGCGGCAATAGCCGCGGATCCGCGGCAGTAGCAGAGGACTACTGACTGAAATTTTTACAGGTTTCTGAAACTGGCAATATCTGTGTACTTCTCTGTTAAAATTTGTTCTGTAATAACCCTGCTTACTGCTAATTAATTCAACAGTAAATATTTGTTGTTAATGATAAAAATTGATTAGACGTTTGCATAGTAGGCACGTGTCTTTTCAATTACTTTATTTTACTGTTGAAGAGTGCTGGAGCAAGGTACGTACGCATTGCATATAGAATAGGACTCATCTCTTGGTTGATTTTCATGCTTTGAGTGAATCTTATTTACATATCTTGTACACTTGCACAAAAATATCTTAAGGGTATAACCCATTAACAAGATAAGGTAGGGATTTCATCACCCTTCCTTAGCCCAAAAATCATATCCAAGCACTCACTAACCCAAGCCTAACTTAAAATTAGTAGACGTTGGCCCTAGGGACATCTCGGACTCAATTAGGAGATTATCCTAAGGGGGAACAGTGCTGGAATTTGACTCTTGCCAAATCAGTGTTTAGGAAGGGGATTGAGGGCCGAAAGCCCGAAGATTGATGGTTATTTAATTAAGGAACGTCTTTGACGGAAAACCTCCCACCAATCTTGCCCTGACCTGGCTGATTAACTTGTGGTCAAAGTCTGCACCCTACCTCTCGTGGACAGTCTAACCAGCTAGGAGTCGTCTAGGTCATAGGTCTACCCTAACTTAGGTTAGAATTTTTCTTTTTTGTTTGTTTATTTGTTTGTTTTCTTTTTCTTTTGTTTGTTTTGTGTGATATGGCATATAATAATAATTTTTCCAACTTTAATCCATATTACACACCTAACTCTTTTTCGGACATTACCAACCCGGCATATCATAACTTTGACCAATCTAGTGTGCCGGAATGGTCTTATCCGAATGATTATAATCCATACCCCCCATCTTATGACCATAATTTTCATACTTTCAACTCTTCACAGAATTCATGGGGTTTCGCTTCCCCCGAGTCCAATTTTCAACCGACTTGTCCTCCGTCTCCACCTTGTCCACAATATTCCCAAGATTCATACTCAGATCCACCCAGTCAGAATAGACTACTATCTATCCAGGAAATGATGAGTATGCATGAGTCCAAGCAACAATCACCATCAATCTTAGACATGATGATGCGTGAGTCCACCGACTCACAACTTCATCACGATTACACTTCCTTTTTCCAAGTCCAATCACAAAAGAGGCTTGAAGCCATGACTCAGGCTAGATTAGCTCGTCAGCATGAACTAGATATGATGGTTCAATCTTTGCGTTCTCACTGTCCGGCCAATTCTGATATCGCTGACCACTCTCTTAGAGCCGATGAACCAAGTTGCTTTGGACAACAAGATTCTACTTCAGTGCCATCATTTGAACTTGCCGAAACTCCAATTTTTGATAGTTTGGCAAGTTCTTCCTTTTCTGAAATAGAACTTGAGCATGAATATGATCATGATCTCCCACCTGATGATTCAATTTTACTTCCTGATTCAATAATGACTCCGGTGTCTCCACCTGATTTCACTTTTCCCGAGTCAACATTGGATCCTGTGCCAATTCATCATGAAATTGAGTCACCCATTTTTGATGATCATATTGAACTTGACCAATTTTACAAATTTGAAAGTCCCATGGATAAATTGGCAAGTTCTCATTTTTATGAGGTTGAACTCAATGAGATATGTGACCTAAATTCTCAAATCTATGATCAAGTTCAAATTCCCGAATCATTATTGACTCCTGTTTTGTTACCCGACTTAGGTAATATTTTCGAGTCAGTTTTGATTCCCACTCATATCATTCCTGAACTTGAATCACCACCATTGAGTCACATTCCATTGTGGGAAGATGATTGTGGACTTGAGCTTCAACTTATTGATTTGGACCCACTTCCTGAACCTAGCCCGACTCCTGAACCATTACTTGATTTAAGTTTCTTTCCTGAGTTGGTATTCGTTCCAGTACTTCCCACGTCCAAGTCAATTATTCCATCTTTTCATACTCCATTTTGGGACAAGAAGGTTGACACAATTGACTCTGAAATTTATTATGAAATTTGGAAATTTGATAGGGTGGACTTGTTTAAAAATGATAATACATACATTTTAGTGGGTTATATAAGAAAAATTTCTGGTGGGTTTCACCAAATATTATGTTATCTTGATTGGGTAGCAACGCTTGGCCAAATTAGACCACCACCGGAACCACCACCTTGAGGTAACTTCTGCCTTCCCTTGTTCTTTTTCATGCATATATGCATTCATTCATACATTGAGGACAATGCATGAGATAAGTGTGGGGGTAGGTTTTACTAACATACTAACATAGTTAGAAACTAATAAAAAAATCTGCAAAAAAAATTATAAAAAGGATAATATTTTGACTTATCTTTTGAAAGAAATCTAAGTTAGTTTTAAGAATTAGGAAAATCATGATTAGGATTTCAAAAAACTTGGACAAAATAATTAAATTGTTTAAATTTTAGGTATAGGAGGAGAAATTGAATAATTAATTAGTCTTGATTTTTACCTTAATGAAATTTGCATACCTAATGCATATCTAGGATTCTAAGACAAAGACCCTTGTGCCTCATATATATATATATATATATATATATATATATATATATATATATATATATATATATATATATATATATATATATATATATAAATTTATCAATCACTAATTAAGCTGGATACATGTGCCTCAAGAAGCATAAGTATTCATGCCTAAAGGTGAGTAAATAAAATAAAGTCCTTAGTATTTATAGGCACCAGGGGAACGGGGGCCAGGGGAACAACCCTTGGCCCGAAGCCAGGCGCGCGCCGCGGCCATGTGGTGGCCACGCGCGCGACGCTTCGAGCCGCGCGCTATCCTATTTGTCTCCTGTCAGTTTCTGTGCCCGGTTTCTGGTTTGCAGCCCCTAGTTTTGACAGAATCAGCCTCCTAGGTCAATGGCTATCTTAATAGGCTTTTAATCACCAATTAAATAGTGATTTAGGGTCTTCTTCTTTATTGCACACCATGGACCTAGAATCAAGCAAGCAAAGCTTTATTAGCAGAATTTTATACCAAATAAATATGCGGATGTGATAAAAATTATGCAAAATTAGAGACTTATCTTTTTGCTCGTCCCGAGCAAAACAAAAATAAGAAAATTATTACACCACTTTTGCAGGTGACACGATTGCACTGAGCATGTGCAACAAGCCGTTAAACCTCTAAGTTTCCTCTAGAGGAGGAGTTTTGTCTCCTGAGGGTTTTCAGCGGATTACACCCACAAAATCTATAAAGAAAGAAATCAAATGTTAGTATTTTAGAAAACACATTTTTGAAAAAGAGAAAAGTGTTGAAGTATTTTTGTGAAAATATAAGTGATCTAAGGTCAGAGGTTAACCAGAAATTATTCTTTCTTAAACTAAGTCAAAATGCAAAAAATCTTGTTAAAAATTAAATGTAAGAATTTAAAATTGAATTGACTCTTTGATCTTTCATAAAACTCTTAGAAAATATGCACTTTGTGAACAGTGAAAGTTTTTAGGATATCGACTAACTTTCATACCATTTATTTATATCATTATATATATATATATATTTCTTTTCTTTTTTTCTCTTAGTTTTCTTAGGCTTATTTCTTCGGGTAGTGAGCCTTTAGCCGGTGACTCCCAAACCAGGTGGTCTTAGGGTACCAGATGAGAAAATATCCATCGGACTTAAGGACTTGAGTAAACAAGGCCACAAAACTAAAGGGGATTATTTTTATCTTTGTCCACTGTTTTAGGTGTGAATAATCATGCTTCCGAGGCATAATTACCTAACTTCAATAAGTGGATTTTATTATCATTATATTATTTTATTTAAATATATATTTTTATGGCATTTTCAGTCTTTTTTTCAATCCCAAAAATTATGTAAGTGTGAAGTGCATAAATCTAAAGCAAAAAATTCAAGATCAAATTATCTTTTCAATCTTACTTTTTTAGCCTAAAATTTAAACAAGATCTATTATTTTTACTTGATTTAAAATTTCATAATTTTAGGTCTTCCTAATTCCTCAGATAATCTAAATTTTCTTAAAAATGGATCAAAACTATTTCTCTTAATTCAAAAAGTTATGTAAAAAGAAAAGAAAAGAGTTGTAAAAGAAAATTTTAAAAAGTTCCTAAAAAGAAGTGTAAAAGAAAGAAAATTTAAAACTACATATGTTAGTAAACCCTCCCCCACACTTATCTCATGCATTGTCCTCAATGCATCGTGAATGTGTATAGACATGAAACAAATGGAGAGGGAAGGAAAAGTACCTTATGGTAGTGGTTCTGGTGGTGGTCTGATTGGGCCAAGCGTTGCTACCCAATCAAGTTATCGTGGATCTTGCAGAAACCCACCAGTGACCTCTCTAATATGACCCAATAAAAGAATGATTGATTGAATGGTCTTATTTAAAAATTTATCCTCATCTAATTTTCAATTTTTAAAAATAATTACTGAGTCATTTTCTTCAACATTATTGTCTAATAATGAAGTGTGATTTTGAGAGATGATTGATTTGGACTCAAACGGAATAAATACAAAAACCGATACTGACTTGAAAAGTTGACTCAGATCAAGTCGAGAGTCAACAATGAGAGTCGAAATTGGTTCAAAATAGGGTCCAAACTAAAGAATTGATGTTCACACACTTTCCTCATCAATGAAGTGTGATCATAAAAGATTGGTGATTCCATTTCACAGTGTACTGGTAGAGGATTCAATTTGACTCCGGAATAGAGAAAAATCTAGTAAAAATACCGGAGTCATTATTGAATCAAAAAGTGAAAAGGAATCACCAATTTGAGGTTCAGGATCACATTTAAGCTCAAGTTCAATTTCGGGAAAAGGATAACTTGCCAAAATGTCAAGGATGTGATGTTGGTCAAGTTCAGGTTGGTATGATGAAATTGAAGCTGGATTTCAAAAATGACATGATTCTTGGGTCCAATCAGCAGAGTTAGGGATATAAGGATCAGTCAAAGATTGACAAGAAAGACTTTTTTCGCTCTCATTAATCAATTCGCTCATAAGTGAGTCTAACCTACTGACAGGCCGGGTAACAAAATTTGGAGTCGGAATCATGTCTTCCATACTTGTTGTAATTGGTTCTTCTTGAAAAGGTGAGTATGGAAGTTGATTTTGGAAATTGTGGTGAAATTGTGAGTCCATTAGATTTTGCGATTGCTGCTCGGACTCATGCAAGGTTTCCATACTCAAGTCCAGTATTGAAGTTTATTCATTTTGAATAGGTGAGACGGGAAAAGATGAGTAGGACTCTTGAAATTTTGGTTGAGATGAGGAGTCCAACAAGTTTTGTATTCTATCACAAATGACTTCCAAACGCTTTTCTAGCTCAGATTCTTCTTCAATTGGATGCACTAGAAAAGGAGTATGTGGAGTTTTATGTGGGAAGGATTATGAATTGAGCAAATATCGCATTTATTGTAGGGACTCTTCCATACTCCTTTCCAAATCAGATTTTTCTTTGGGTGGTGGAAGAGGAAAAGGAGTATATGAACCAAAATTAGGGAATAAAAATTGTGGACAAGGTGGTTGAAAATTAGACTCGGAGGAGTTGAATCCCCATTGACTCTGTGAAGAGTTGAAATTATTTTGAAAATCTTGTTATAAGATTGGAGATATGGGTCATATTGAGTCGGATAATCCCAATCTGGCATATATAGTTGGTTCATATTGTACGTAGCCGGGTTGGAGTTATCTGAGTCAAATGAGGTCGGGGTGAAATATGGATTCATATTATGATTGAAAGAATTATTGTTGTTAAAATCTATTTCACAATATACAAAAAAGAAAAACAAACAAATAAACAAAAATAAAGAAAAAGAAAACAAGCCTATGCTAGGGTTGACTTAGACCTAGATGACTCCTAACTGGTTAGACTGTCCACGGGGGGTATATTGTCGGAAGCTTACCACGAGTTAATCGACCAGGTAGGGGCAAGATCAGTGGGAGGTATCCGTGCCGGAGCAACGGGCCTAATTATGCCAAACCACTGTTCTTCGAGGTTTCGCCTCTCAATCCCCAACCATAGACATCGATTTGACAAGAGTCAACTTCTAACTACTTCCCCCTAAGGTCAATCTCTTAAATGAGTCTGAGATGTCCTTAGGGGTCATCGTCTAGCAAATTTTATTTAGGCTTGGGTTGTGTGAGTGGGAGGTGATTTTTGGGCTAAAGGAGGGTAATGACTTCCCCACCTTATGTTGTTTTAGATTTTGCCCTTAAGTTCAATTCATGCAAGTGTGCAATATAGATAAGAATGAACACAAAAAAAAGTGAGTAAATCACTGAAGTGTTTGTCCTAACTATATGTAATGCAATATGTACACCTCCTGCAAGGTCACAACACAAGAATAAAATATAGTATATTGGAATGAAAATTGACACGTGCCTAGATGCAAATGTCTAAACCGTTTTAAAGCATCCAATTTCTGTATTTTAGTTCTTAAAATTATTTACAGTGCACAGGTAATATAAAGCAGAATTTAAAAATATACAAGAATTTATCTAACCACATAAGAGCAACTGTGGACTTCTGCAATGCTTAAAAATTTTAACCTACACACAAAAAAAAGAAGAAAAGTTAATAAAAATATGAAATCAAACAGTTCCCATCCCAGGCAATAGCGCCAAAATTTGATCGGGAGAAAATCGCGCACAAAAAGTGTATGTTTTGAAATCAAGATTTAAAGTGTGTGCTTTAGCTTCCTCGATACTTCCGTTATAGCATAAAGGCTAAAACGAGTCGAATCCACAAGGACGGAAGGCGATAGAAGCTTACACGGTATGTTCACGTGTATGTTAACCGCTCTTCAATATTGAAAGAATGAAAAGAAAAGAAACAAAGAATGAAAGAGAAGTACGGTGAAACACAAAGAAGTGGGAAACATAGAAAAGAATATGTTTGTTATTTTGGATATATTTCTAAAACAAAGTGAAAAAGAAAGAAAACTCACCGCTACTAACTACTTATGACTCCACCAAAACGCTAACCTCTTAGTGATAGTTGCCTCACATGTATCATTGGCCATCACTAGTCCTTGGTTCAAGAGCAATTCAAAGTATGACCCATATGTAACTCATTACAACCTAACTCAACAAACAAGTGCAAGCTACACATAAACCATCAAAACTAAAAGTAAGCATGGAGTAAAGTAATGTTAGCTTGTTAGAGAGTTAGGAAGTTAGTGTGTTAGATCCATCATCATGAGTCAACAATGGCTCTTGCAAGAGCAAGGCCAAATCAAGGCTATTAGATTCATGTGGATTATCAAATAAGAAGTTAGACTAGTTGGTGGTTAGTAGTTAGTTGACATGAGAGAAAAGATTAGCTAAACATGTAAAAGGAAGTAGAGAGAAAATAACGAGAGGTAAAGAGAGAACCTTTCATACCTTGTCACCTTCTATTACAAGCACTCTTATATTCCACTCATATATAACTCTCCCCCCTAATACAAGATCTAAAAGAAATGAAAAAAATACAAAGATGAAGAAGAAAGAACTAAACTACACTACCCTAAACTACAAAATAGAAAATGAGAAATACCTTAAACCTCGCATATCTCCTGCTCTGGAACCCCAAGGGGGTATTTATAGGCACCAGGGGAACGGGGGCTAGGGGACAACCCCTGGCCGAAGCCAGGCGCGCGCCGCGGTCGTACGGTCGTGTTTTCGCGGCCATGTGGTGGCCACGCGCGCGACGCTTTGAACCGCGCGCTGTCCTGTTTGTCTCCTGTCAGTTTCTGTGCCCGATTTCTGGTTTGTAGCCCCTAGTTTTGACAGAATCAGCCTCCTAGGTCAATGGCTATCTTAATAGGTCTTTAATCACCAATTAAATGGTGATTTAGGGTCTTCTTCTTCATTGCACACCATGGACTTAGAATCAAGTAAGCAAAGCTTTATTAGCAGAGTTTTATACCAAATAAATATGCGGATGTAATAAAAATTATGCAAAATTAAAGACTAATTACAACCCCACACTTATCTTTTGCTTGTCACGCCCCGCTTCCCAAAATACGCTGAAGCAGAGATGCGACACGAGTCGGCGACGCATATATGCAAGGAAAATACCTCCCGTATACGCGCTAAGCCTTAAGTAGCCCAAAACAAGTTATAAATCCCAACAGTAATAAATCATGATTACTGCAATATCACATATAGGCATCCAAGTATGATATCATATGAATCAAGAACTAGAATAACGACTGAATCTGATATAATGAGAATCAGGAAATAATATGAAGGCAAGAAAGATAAGAATAACAGAATCGAATAGGGAGAGTCCAGCTCCTCGCAAAGCGTATGGTCCCAACGAACACCTGAACAATAGAAACAAGCGTCCAATATCTGCACGTACAATTCCAGGGTCGTCGAAAGCGACCTGGTGAGTGTGTGTGTATAGGGGAGAGCTCGTGCATATAAACAATGTACACAGAATAATAACAAGATAAACTACAGACGGAAGATAAATATATAACATGATAAACAAACAACTGAAGGATAACTGCATAAGAATATGAATGAAGATAAAAGTTAACTAACACAAATGTAAACTAATAGCTAATGTCAAGATATGTAACCTGGCACATGTCACTAGTCTGGTTGGTTATTATTAACCTAACTAATGTAGTACTTAGCTGTGTCCCATACCACAGCCGTTTTACCATATATCAAACTAAGTTATCATTGTTGTAACTGCCTGCCAATATAGTGCATGTGTTTTAGAAGAGTACCGTGCATACCCGGTACCACGGTCTAACACCCCTGGCGCTGAACCAAGACAAGCCGCAAGGCTCTAATAACTGAAGATCACAGCCCCACACAAAAAGACAACTAGTGTGGCGCCGTAATCCGGGCTTCTCCCTGACAACTGATAACTGAATAGGTAGCCAGTACTACCTTGGTTCCCCATGGTTGGAACCCACAACTCGGTACCATAATAAGTCCTTTCAAAATACACGACATGCATCATAAGGCAATTACCCCTGTTCCCCGGGTTATGATATCTTTTATTAATAAGCAATCAATTGTTTTAATATGTAATAGTAACTGATATCTCCAACAACATCTGATGTCAATACTAACTGATAATCTGATAACTGACAACTGATATCTAACAACTGAGTAGCTGACAACTAATATCTAACATCTGAGATAGGGTATTGGAGACATAGCTACAAACACAATAGTGCCACTAATAACTGGTAACTGATACAGATATCTACCAACTCCTATAAACTCTGAACATGTCATATAATCACCAACAAATAATCTCACCAATAACTGATAAAGTGATGACTACTATCTGATAACTCTGAAGTACAAGATCACCGATATCAAATAGATCACTATCACAATAGCTCAATCTCCATTAATTAAAGTAATCAATAACTAAACATGAAGCACATGGTATATCCTCGAGATCAACAAGTCAACACATACTGAAATCATATCTAAATAAGAAACACCCTCAAACAACTGCAATCTAGAATAATTCACTCATAAGTCAATACCAACAACTCATCCATACTCAAATGATATAATCAATTGATAACATCTAGGAACCCTTGCTTCTGATAATCCAAAACCAGTATGATATCACATATCAAAGTCAAAGGTAAGATATCCACACATCTGGTCACAATCCAATAAAATCAGTCACATCTAAATACTGATCAATATCCAATGTAAATAACATAAATCTCAGTCTAACCCACCAACTAAGTCCATATACTGATCCAAACATCAAGTAATCTAATCTCTTAGTAAAATAACATCATAACAAGTCCATCGTCAATACCCGAATGAATCATCACCTAAGTTATTACCAAATGAAAGAATAACAAGTCTAAGAAGTACTCTACATGAAACAAGTCATCTGTCCTCAAATATGAACTGGGCCAACTAACCAGTGGATCGAAATGAGTCACTTTCTACGGTATATCAAAATTAGGCCTAAGCCAACAACGACAAACTACCGACACATGAAATGATGGTGATACAGGCTCATATCAAGTACGTAAATACAGTGAACAATCATAAATGTCTCATGAAGTGGTACAAATAATCAAACTGATAAAATATAACGGAAAGTCACATGAAATGATAACATTAATATGTAAACGTATACCGACAATGGTAAATAAGGAAATGCATAAGAACGAACACTCAAATGAAATGATATGGTTTCGGAACCGAATCGTCAACTGGTCTTCACTGCACGAACCGGTACTGATCTACGGATCATCCTAAGGATTGGTCTTCGAATTTTCTGTGTATCAGGTCCACAACGAGCACGGATCCGAATCGGGTCCGGGTCTCCTGCAATGGTCCGGATCTCACCAAACGGGTCTGAAACACTGTAACACGTAACCAAACACATGAACTCACACAAACATACCCTCGTACACATATACACTCCACAATATACACGCATAAGCATACGTGTACACCCGCATATATACGTATACCAGTATACACATACACCAACATACTTGCATACATATCTAAATTAATAAATACCTACTATTAACTATAAACACCTATACATTAATTAATTCACACCCATGCATTCATATACATCATGCATACACATGCATGCATATCACCACTCACGCACACACCAACACACATTTACACTTCCCAATAATTACAATTATACCCTAACACATTTAATAACTTTCACATTATTACACAAATGCCCCTACACAAATGAATATAACACTAACCTCGAGGCGACTTGCGACGCACCGACGGAGGCTCTGGCGGAGCATCGGGGCCGCGGAGGATGTCGTCGGATAGAGCATCTCGCCGTGAAGGGCGTGGGTGCGTTCACACTCGCCTACGGTGATCCACGGCGACCCACGAGGTGACGGAAAATGCCATCCCACACAAGAATCTATACCCAAAACACACAGCACACAAAAATGAGAACATCCATTAAATTAACACCAACATAATTATAACTACATAAGATACTATTACATTAATGTTAACACCCTATCCAACAACTTCATGTAACAGATTACACCGAACACTCACACTACCCATTAATGTAATTAAAATATGCATCCATGCATTACAAAACTATACACACAATGTCACTCAGCACCAAACTTTACAGAGAGACAAAGAAAGTAGAAGGAGTAAACTCACCAATAGCAGGAGCGTGCATGGCGAATGTGCTCGCACGGAGGAAGGGATCACGCGGCATAGCGGCGAGGTCGTGGCTCAGCAACGGGGAGGAGATGTGCACAGGCTTGTGTGGCTGCTGGGCTCGTCAAGCATTGATCTGCATGGCCAGTGGGGGATGGAGATGTGCACGTGCTGCTGTTGGCTATCGTTGGTGCGGCAGAGGGTTGCCAAGGTGCGCTGCAAGGGGAGATCCCGGGGTTTGCACTGTCGCACGCGCTGACGGAGGAGGGAAGGCGGCCTGGGCTGAAGGAGGCGGCCGTTGTGAGGGGCTGTGCGCTTCGGCTCGGCCAGGGTACTGCTGTTGGTACGCCAGGGAGGAGAGAAGCACCCGGCTGCTAGAGAAGGTAGCCAACAAAGGCAGGCCTGGAGCTCGGGTGCGCGGAGAATGCAGATAGATCTAGGCCATGGTGCCTCGATCCATGGGGGAAGGAGATGGACGAGAAGGGGCTATTGGCGGCTGCAACATGATCGGATTAGAGATGGGGATTAGGGATTAGTTTAGGAGAGGATTATTTATAGGGGAAGATAATGGGTAATTGGGTTTGGATATTGTGTAATGGGTTTCGGGTCTAATTGGGTATAGGTATTGAGCTATAGAGTCATGGGTTTGGGGGTTATGGAATTGGAAATGGATAATGAGTATAGATATTGGGAAAAAGATCATGGACAAGAAAGAATAGAAAAGCTAATAATAATAATAATAATAAAAGAATAACTACCTTAATAATGCTAAATAATTGTAACAACTCTTAATTAAAAATAACAATTTATAACATGCATATTAATTAACAATAGCAATGACAATAATAATTAATCAAAATAATTAATAATACTAATATTAATTAACAGCAACAATAATAAAAATAATAGAAATAATAATTAACAATTATTACTACCTCTAATACTCGTACTAATATTAAAATAAATAAATAAATAAAATAATAGTAACAACAATACTATTAATAATAATAAATAAGAATAATAATAATAATGAATAGTAATATTAATAAACACTAATAATAATAATTAATAATACTAATAATAATTAACAATAATAATAATGGTAAATATAAAAATAAAAGTAAATAGTAACTATAAATATTGATAATTAATAATGGTAATAATATATAAAGCTAAAATACTATTTACTATCTTAAAAAATAATTTGCATATTTAATAATAATAATAATCACCAGAAGAAGAGTAATAAATTAAGTTGATTAAAAAATAATCAGTTAATCAAAATAAATACTTTAGGAAAATAAAAATACAGTATTTCTAATTAGGGATCTTACATTGCTCGTCCCGAGCAAAACAAAAATAAGAAAATTATTACACCACTTTCGCAGGTGACGCGATTCCACTGAGCATGTGCAACAAGCCGTTAAACCTCTAAGTTTTCCCTAGAGGAGGAGTTTTATCTCCTGCGAGTTTTCAGCGGATTGCACCCACAAAATCCATAAAAAAGAAATCAAATGTTAGTATTTTTGAAAACGCATTTTTGAAATAGAGAAAAGTGTTGAAGTATTTTTGTGAAAATATAAGCGATCCAAGGTCAGAGGTTAATCAGAAATTATTCTTTCTTAAACTAAGTCAAAATGTAAAAAATCTTGTTATAAATTAAATATAAGAATTTAAAATTGAATTGACTCTTTGATCTTTCATAAAACTCTTAGAAAATATGCACTTTGTGAACAGTGAAAGTTTTTAGGATATCGACTACCATTTATTTATATCATTATATACATATTTATTCTTTTCTTTTTTTTCTTCTTAGTTTTCTTAGGCTTTCTTATTTACCCGGGTAGTGAGCATTTAGCCGGTGACTCCCAAACCAGATGGTCTTAGAGCACCACATGAGAAAACATCCCTCGAACTCAAGGACTCGAGTAAATAAGGCCACAAAACTAAAGGGAATTATTTTATTTTTGTCCACTGTTTTAGGTGTGAATAATCATGCTTCCTGAGGCATAATTACCTAACTTCAATAAGTGTTTTTATTATCATTATATTATTTTTTAAATATATATTTTTATGGCATTTTTAGTCTTTGTTTCAATCCCAAAAATTGTGTAAGTGTGAACTGCATAAATCTATGGTAAAAAATAAAGATCAAATTATCTTTTCAATCTTACTTTCTTATCCTAAAATTTAAATAAGATTTATTATTTTGACTTGGTTTAAAATTTCATAATTTTAGGTCTTCCTAATTCCTAAGATAATCTTAATTTTCTTAAAAATGGATCAAAACTATTTCTCTTAATTCAAAAAGTTTTGTAAAAAGAAAAGAAAAGAGTTTTAAAAGAAAATTTTAAAAAGTTCCTATAAAGAAGTGTAAAAGAAAGAAAATTTAAAACTACCTATGTTAGTAAACCCTCCCCTACACTTATCTCATGCATTATCCTCAATGCATCGTGAATGTTTATAGACATGAAACAAATGGAGAGGGAAGGAAAAGCACCTTATGGTAGTGCTTCCGGTGGTGGTCTGATTGGGCCAAGCGTTGCTGCCCAATCAAGATATCGTGGATCTTGCAAAAACCCACCAATGACCTCTCTAATACGACCCAATAAAAAAATGATTGATGAATGGTCTTATTTAAAAATTTATCCTCATCTAATTTCTAATTTTCAAAATAATTACTGAGTCATTTTCTTCAACATTCTTGTCCAACAATGAAGTGTGATTTTAAGAGATGATTGATTTGGACTCAAATGGAATAGAAACAAAAACCGATGCCGACTCGGGAAGTTGACTCAGATCAAGTCGAGAGTCAACAATGAGAGTCAAAATTGATTCAAAATAGGGTCCAAACCAAAGAATTGATGTTCACACACTTTCCTCATCAATGAAGTGTGATCATAAAAGATTGGTTATTACATTTCACAGTGTACTGGTACAGGATTCAATGTTGACTCCGGAATAGAGAAACAATCAGTAAAGAAAGCGGAGTCATTATTGAATCAAAAGTGAAAAGGAATCACCAATTTGAGGTTCAGGATCACTTTCAAGCTCAAGTTCAATTTCGAGAAAATGATAACTTGCCAAAATGTCATGGATGTGATGTTGGTCAAGTTCAGGTTGGTATGATGAAATTGAAGTTGGGTTTCCAAAATGACATGATTCTTGGGTCCAATCAGCAGAGTTAGGGATATAAGGATCGGTCAAAGATTGACAAGAAAGACTTTCTTCGCTCTCATTGATCAATTCGCTCATAAGTGAGTCTAACCTACTGACAGGCCGGGTAATAGAATTTAGAGTCAGAATTATGTCTTCTATACTTGTTGTAATTGGTTCTTCTTGAAAAGGTGAGTATGGAAGGTGATTTTGAAAATTGTGATGAAATTGTGAGTCCATCAGATTTTGCGATTGTTGCTCGGACTCATGCAAGGGTTCCATATTCAAGTCCAGTATTGAAGTTTGTTCATTTTGAATAGGTGAGACTGGAAAAGATGAGTAGGACTCTTGAAATTTTGGTTGAGATAAGGACCCCAACATGTTTTGCATTCTATCAGAAAAGACTTCCAAACATTTTTCTAGCTCAATATCTTCTTCAATTGGATGCTCTAGAAAAGGAGTATGTGGAGTTTGATGTGGGAAGGATTGTGAATTGAGCAAATTTTGTTTTTGTTGTAGGGAATCTTCCATACTCCTTTCCAAATCAGATTTTTCTTCGGGTGGTAGAACAGGAAAAGGAGTATATGAACCAAAATCGGGAATGAAAATTATGGACAAGGTTGTTGAAAATTAGACTCGGGGGAGTTGAATCCCCATTGACTCTGTGAAGAGTTGAAATTATTTTGAAAATCTTGGTTATAGGATTGGAGATATGGGTCATATTGAGTCAGATAATCCCAATCCGGCATATATGATTGGTTTATGTTGTACATAGCCGGGTTGGAGTTATCCGAGTCAAATGAGGTCGGGGTGAAATATAGATTCATATTATGATTGAAAGAATTATTGTTGTTAAAATCCATTTCACAATATAAAAAAAGAAAAACAAACAAACAAACAAACAAAGATAAAGAAAAAGAAAACAAGCCTATGCTAGGGTTGACTTAGACCTAGATGACTTCTAACTGGTTAGACTGTCCACGGGGGGTATATTGTCGGTAGCTTACCACGAGTTAATCGGCCAGGTAGGGGCAAGATCAGTGCGAGTATCCATGCTGGAGCAACGGGCCTAATTATGCCAAACCACTGTTCTTCGAGGTTTCGCCTCTCAATCTAGAACCTTAGACACCGATTTAACAAGAGTCAACTTCTAACAACTTCCCCCTTAGGTCAATCTCTTAAATGAGTCCGAGATATTCCTAGGGGCCAACGTCTAGCAAATTTTATTTAGGCTTGAGTTGTGTGAGTGGGAGGTGATTTTTGGGCTAAGGGAGGGTAATGACTTCCCCACCTTATGTTTTTTTGGGTTTTGCCCTTAAGTTCAATTCATGCAAGTGTGCAATATAGATAAGAATGAACACAAAAAAAAGCGAGTAAATCACAGAAGTGTTTGTCCTAACTATATGCAATGCAATATGTACACCTCCTGCAAGATCACAACAACACAAGAACATAATGCAGCATATTGGAATGAAAATTGACACGTGCCTAGATGAAAATGTCTAAACCGTTTTAAAGTATTCAATTACTGCATTTTAGTTCTTAAAATTATTTACAGTGCACAGGTAATATAAAACAGAATATAAAAATATACAAGAATTAACCCAACCACACAAGAGCAAGTGTGGACTTCTACAATACTTAAAAATTTAACATGCACACCAAAAAATTGTTGGCCCAAAGGCCTATAACCCTAGTTTTGATGATGATCAACTCATGAAGTTATATTTACTAATGATCTTGTGTTTAATTAGTGACAGATTTATGATCAAGATCTTAGTAGGTGTGGAGCTTCAATAAAGGATTTAAAGTCAAGTTTTGGAGCTAGCACCGGTTGATTCAAGAGCTTGTGCATCAAGATCACATCAAGTACTCAAGAGGAGTCTAGCTCTTTGGATCAAGCTTGGACCAAGTCAAGAAGATGAGAAGCCTTCAAGGGAAGACTTCAAGAAGATGAAGACTTGTGTCTAGGTATAAGATTTAGTTTTTGTTTTAGTTAAAAATGTAAAGGATAGATAGTTGGTGGATTGCTCAAGTAGATATCACACACACACTCTTGAATTTGTTGTCTTTTCATAAAAGGTTTTTTTTGGTTTAGAAAAGATTTTTCTTTGTGACAAAATACTATTTGGTTTTTGGTGTTTCTCATATACTTATCCTTTAACCAAAACCTTATTTAGAGCTTTATGACAAAAACATAGATATTGTATTATGATTGTGTAGTGGATCATATCCATACACACTATGCCTTAAAAGTATATCTTGTTTTTGTATTTGATGAAGATTTAGAAAAATATGTTTTGGAAAATATTGTTTTAGAAAAATACAGTTTTTATCATGGGCCAAATATTTTCAAGTTACAAAAATAGTCCAATCTTTTATAACATGCCTTGATTTTGTGCAAGCATGTTTGTATATCAAAGTATATTGGTAAAACTATTTTTGTAGATTTTTATGTATTTATGGGATTTTATATGAGCCAAAAAGACAAACTTTTTATCCCAGAAAAACTGTTTCAGGCTTCAGCCAAGTCGACTAGTCAACTTAACTAGTCGACTAATCCTGAAGTCGGTCGACCGGGCCGGTCGACCGACGTGCATAAACGTGCACGCCTGTGTGTACTGGTGGTCGGTCGACCGTGCCGGTCGACCGCTCCAGAGAGCAGTGCTCTCTGGAAAGTTCGGTCGACCGCACCGGTCGACCGTGGCTCCAACGGTCAGAAATCCGACCGTTGGCGGTCGACCGGGCCGGTCGACCGGCAGTACTGACAGATCCCAACTGTTGGCCCAAGAGGTTACACTCTCCAATTGTTTTATGTTTTGATGATGACAAACCAAATATGACCTATTTGGTACTAACAAGTTTGTTAAGATAAGTTTCAGGTTTGTACCATGTTTAGAGACCATTCGCTTAGCTATTGCAAGAACTTCTAAGTTCCACAAAGCAAGGAAGGCAAATTGCACATCAAGGAAGGATCATAGAAGAGAAGGCACTAGCAAGGCATTGGATGGCTCAAAGACTTGAAGATTGCACAAGAAGTCTTCATGTAATTTGTTTTTCAGTTTATAGTTTGTTAAAGAATAGTGGATAGGTTTGAAGCTCTATCACACACGTTTTTGCGCACATGCTCATTCCAAAATAATTTCTTATAAATTATATAAAAATATTTTGCATACAAGATTTTGCCTACAGATATATATTTGTGTTTTATACTAATCCCTGTTCAAAAGTATTTTTGTTAAAATCAAAATCCTCTTTGTTTTCTTTTTAAAAATTGACTTTTTGACCTGATCCGGTCGACCGGTCGGTCGACCGAGTCTGTGTCAGTCTGGTCCGGTCGACCGGACCAGTCGACCGAAGTCCTGGCAGATGCACGTATCCGTGTGCACGTCTGTCGGTCGACCGGGGCGGTCGACCGGACTATTATTTTTGCTCACAGGTTTTATCGGTCGACTGGGTCGGTCGACCGCTCGCCTGTAACGGTCAAATTTTTATACTACCGGTCGACCGGCCCGGTCGACCGATCCGACCGTTTGAACAGTAACGGGCAGATTTTTAAGAGCTGTTTATTTTTGTCTTTTGTGTTTAAAAATTCGTTTAAGGATATATTTTGATCTAATTACCTCCTAAACATCAGTAAATATGTTTTATCCCTTAACCCTAGCCCTCTCCTATAAATAGGGGTGTTTGGGGAGAGATTGGTTACAACAACTATTATTGCTAAAAATTCAAAAGTTTAAGGCTTTCAAAGTTCTTGGTTTTTGTGCTAAATTCTCTCAATTTTCTGAAGGGTTTTCAAAAGTTTTTCTCTGATTTCAATTTCTTTTCCTTACACAAAAAGAGCTTCAATTCTACTCATTATTCTCTAAGGACCTTTGTAAGGGAAGAGATTTTTGAAAGAGAGAGTTTGTGGTCTTTTGACTACCAAGGAAATCACTTGTTCTTGAGATTGTAGGAGTTGGGTACTCCATTGTAATTGTTCTTTGTGATAGTGGAAGTAGCTAGAATCCTTCTGGGGAAGGCGGGGAGTAGAGCTGGGTGCTCGAACCTCGATAACATATCCTTGTGTTTGCGATTGGTTTACATTCTTGCAATCCTTACTCTATTTTGCTTGCATTTATTACTTGCTCATCATATTCATTGTCATACTTACTTGCTTGCATTCATCTTGTGATTGTTGTAGCTTTAAATTTTTAATTTGCCCCTTGATTAGCATTGTCACCTATTCACCCCCCCTCTAGGTGACTTTTCAATTGGTATCAGAGCTTGGACTCTAGGTTTGGCTTAACATCCATAGAGAGATCCTTAAAATATTGCTAATCAACATTTTCATTCATCCATTCATACACTAGTAAACATGGCCGACAACATTAAAACCCCACCTAAATTTGATGGACTCAACTTCCCTATTTGGAAGGTTAGGATGACTATCTTTTTGCAATCACTAGGTAGTTTAGTGGCTAAGTCTTTGACCAAACCCTATGTAGCACCCAATGAAGATGAGAGCACTTGGACCGACTTCAACTTTAGAGAATATGAGGCTAACTCAAAAGCCCAAAACTCCCTTTTAACCGCCTTGAATGAGGATGACCTTACACGGGTAATTCATTGCCAATCCGCCTATGAGATTTGGCAACACTTATTGGTCACACATGAAGGGACTTCACAAGTCA
Source organism: Agave tequilana (assembly GCA_038442645.1). Taxonomy (NCBI): domain Eukaryota; kingdom Viridiplantae; phylum Streptophyta; class Magnoliopsida; order Asparagales; family Asparagaceae; genus Agave; species Agave tequilana. The sequence continues at coordinate 91,679 of JAVJIF010010840.1, forward strand.
AGAGAGCTAAGATAGATCTCTTGAGGTCTCAATATGAATCATTCAAAATGCTTGATGAAGAATCCATTGATTGTATGATTACTCGTTTCACTAAAATTACAAATGGTCTTTCTTCATTAGGTGACGTCATCTCCAACGATCAAAAGGTGCGCAAAGTGATACGGGCTCTTCCACCATCTTGGGAGATCAAGGCCACCACATTAAAGGAATTAAATGACAAGGACGAGATGGACATCATTAGTCTCATTGGGAACCTAAAGACCCATGAGATGGAGAAGAAAGCAAGAGATGAGGCTACTACTTCAAAGAAGAAATCCATAGCCTTCAAGACTTCTTCCACCAATGATGACGATGAAGATGACGAAGAAGAAGATGAGGAGCTAACTCTACTTGTGCGGAATGTCAAGAGGTTGTACCGAAAGAACAAGTTCAACTTCCGTAGAAAATTCGAAGGCAAAGAGGAGCGGAAGATCATTTGCTATAATTGCCGCAAACCCGGACATATCATGGCGGATTGTCCGGAATTCAAGAAGAAGATGACTTCCTCCTTCAAGCCAAAGAAACCGGAGGAGAAGAAAGCCTACAAAGCAACATGGGATTCGGAAAGCGAGTCCGAAGAGGAGGTGAATCAAGCTAATATGTGTTTCATGGCAAACACGCCTAAGATAACCCCTCAATCCCTTGATGATGAAGATGATGATTTGAGTAAGGAAGTTCTAGTTTATGCTTTTGTAGAGCTTTCCGAAACTTATGATAACAAGAAAATGGAATGCTTTAAATTACAAAAAGAAGTTGCTTTTCTTAAAAATCAACTTGCTTTGATTTCAAAAGAAAAAGATGATCTTTCTTCCAATCTTGTTTCAATTCAAAATGAATTTGACGCTTATAAGATTTCTTGTAAGGGTAAAACCCTATTGTTGATAATAAAGAAATTTCTTCCTTAAGAACCAAAATGGTTGATTTTGAAAAGATTTTGAAAGATTGTGCTTTTAACACCAAGAAGCTTGAAGAAAAGTTTTCCAAAAGCACACTTCTCATGTTAAAGATTCTCATGCTAAAATTTCACATGCTCACACTTCAAATAATACTTCTCATGCTAAATCTTTTCATGCTCACAATGCCCATGCTCACAAATCACACACTCACTATGCTTTTAGATATGGTAGAGTGTATAGATGTACTTATTGTGGCAAAAATGGACATTTAGCTAAATTTTGTTATGATAAATTGCATAGTTCAAATAATCTTGTTTGGGTTAATGGCTCTAACCCTCATGGACCCAAGAAAATGTGGGTACCAAAATCAAGTCCTAAAATGTTTGATGTAGGTACACACCAAGGCTCCAAGACGTAGGGAGCGGTGGTACCTTGATAGTGGTTGTTCGAGACACATGACATGGGACATCAACAACTTCACAACCCTATCAAGGTACATGGAAGGTGGCACCGTCACCTTCGGGGATGACTCCAAAGGAACTATCATCGGTATAGGTAACATTCAAATTGGTGCATCTCCTATTATTGAGAATGTTGTTTTAGTAGATGGTTTAAAACATAATTTGCTTAGCATTAGCCAACTTTGTGACCGTGGACTTAAAGTTATTTTTGATGATTCCTCATGCAAGATTTTTGATGTTAAATCCGATGTTTGTATTCTTACCGGTTTTCGTGATAATAATGTTTATATAATTGACATGCTTAATTTAGATTGTTCTACTAAATGCTTAAATGCTTTTGATGAAATTCTTGGCTTTGGCATAGAAGATTAGGACATGCATCTTTTGACCATATCTCTAGGATTAATTCAAAGGAATTGGTGAAGGGTATACCTTGCTTGGATTTTGAGAAAGACCGCATTTGTAGTGCGTGCCAACTTGGGAAACAAACCAAGTCTTCCTTTAAACCAATCAAGGATATCATGTCAACTAGGCCTTTAGAATTAATTCATATGGATCTTTTTGGACCAACTAAAACTAAGAGTTTAAATGGAAGTAGATTTGCATTTGTTTTGGTTGATGATTTCTCCCGCTTTACTTGGGTTTTCTTTTTACAAAATAAAGATCAAACTTTTTCTCATTTTAAAATTTTTCGAAAAAGAGTTGAAAAAGAAAAGGGTTTTCCGATTTTGAGAATAAGGAGTGATAGAGGTGGTGAGTTTATTAACCAACTCTTCATGACTTATTGTGATGAAAAGGGAATTAAGCATGAAACGTCTTGTCCTAGAACTCCACAACAAAATGGAGTTGTAGAAAGGAAAAATAGAACACTTCAAGAGATGGCTAGGACAATGATAAGTGAATATGACCTCCCTCAATATTTATGGGCCGAGGCCGTAAACACCGCATGCTATATATCGAATCGTATTTATTTATGCAAAAATTCTTCAAAAACTTCATTTGAAATGTATCATTCTAGAAAACCTAATGTTGCATATTTTAAAGTTTTTGGATGCAAGTGTTTTGTTTTGAATACTAAGGATAATTTGGGAAAATTTGATGCTAAGGCTTATGAGGCTATCTTTGTTGGATATTCCTCTACTAGCAAAGCATATAGAGTTTTCATTAGATCTTCTCAAACCATTGAAGAATCCATGCATGTTAAGTTTGAAGAATCTAATGTGTTTGTTGAGAATGTTGTAGAGTTTGAACCATTAGGTGAAGACATGGAGAGACTATCCTTAAAGGACTCACCCGCTCAAGAAGAAAAGCTAGATCCTATTGGTGAAGTTCAAGAGGATAAGGAGGAAAGCACTCAACCGCTTCCTAAAGCTTGGAGATACGCGACAAATCATCCTAAGGAGCTCATCTTGGGTGATGCATCTAAAGGAGTCACAACGCGCTCCAAACTCCATGACATATGTGGTAACTTTGCTTTTATTTCTCATTTTGAACCCAAAGGCATTCTCGAAGCCGAGACGGACCCATATTGGTTGCTTGCCATGCAAGAGGAACTCAATCAATTTGAGCGCAACCAAGTTTGGCACCTTGTTCCTAAGCCCCACGATAGACCAATAATTGGTACTAAGTGGATCTTTAGAAACAAGATGGATGAGTCCGGAAATGTCATTAGGAATAAAGCTAGGTTAGTGGCCCAAGGTTACACTCAAGTTGAGGGAATTGACTTTGAGGAGACCTTTGCACCCGTAGCACGGCTTGAAGCCATACGGATGACACTAGCTTTTGCATGTTTTAAAAATTTTAAACTTTTTCAAATGGATGTAAAAAGTGCATTTTTAAATGATTTTATTAATGAAGAAGTTTATGTTGCTCAACCTCCCGGTTTTGTTGATCATGTTCATCCCGATTTTGTTTTTAAACTTGATAAAGCTTTGTATGGATTGAAACAAGCTCCAAGAGCTTGGTATGAAAGGCTTTCTAGTTTTCTCATTTCAAATGATTTTATTAAAGGCAAAGTAGACACAACTCTTTTTACTAAGCATGTTATTAATGATATTTTAATTGTGCAAATTTATATTGATGATATATTTTTGGATCTACTAATGAGCTTTTATGCAAGGATTTTGAGAAAGTAATGCAACTAGAATTTGAAATGTCTTCCATGGGTGAGCTCAATTTCTTCCTTGGACTCCAAATCAAGCAATTGCAAGACGGAACCTTCATTAACCAAGCCAAGTACGCAAAGGAGCTAGTAAAGAAGTTTAGGCTTGAAGGATCAAAGGCTTGCAACACTCCAATGGCAACTACTACCAAGCTTGATAAGGACGAACAAGGTAAAAATGTTGATATTAAATTATATAGAAACATGATAGGAAGTCTTTTATATTTGACGGCAAGTAGGCCGGATATCATGTTTAGTGTGTGTCTTTGTGCTAGATTTCAATCGTGTCCTAAAGAGTCTCATCTTATTGCGGTAAAACGCATTATTCGTTATATTAAGGGCACAATTGGAATGGGTCTTTGGTATCCAAAAACTATAGATTTTTCAATGACTAGTTATTCGGATGCCGATTATGCGGGTTGTAGAGTAGATAGAAAGAGTACTAGGGGGACATGTCAATTTCTTGGTAATTGTCTTGTTTCATGGTCCTCTAGGAAGCAAAATTCCGTAGCTCTCTCAACCGCCGAGGCGGAGTATGTTACCGCGGGGGCTTGTTGTGCACAAGTCCTTTGGATGAAACATACTCTCCTTGATTTTGATTTGCACTTTGATCATATAAAAATATTTTGTGATAATACTAGTACTATTCACATGACCAAAATGCAAATCAACATAGTAAGACCAAGCACATTGAGATTAGATATCACTTTCTTAGAGATCATTTTGAGAAAGGTGATATAGATATTGATTATGTTTCCACGGATTTACAACTAGCCGATATTTTCACTAAACCTCTTGATTTTGCTAGATTTTCGTTTATTTGTGGAGAACTTAATGTTTGTATTATTGAATAAACATGTTTTTCATAACCCTTTTTGATGTATGACAAAAAGGGGGAGAATAAGTTTACATGGACAAAATAAGTTCATTTGGTCTTGGTTCCATATGAATTTATATGTTTTTTTTTTATGAGTTTTTGTGTGTTTTAAATAAATTCTTGTGTGTTTTAGTTGTTTTTGGTATTTTTTGGTATCAAGAGAAATTTTTGTGTTTTAATTGTTTCAATAATTGGTGCATCATTTCAATTATTAGTTTCTAGAGCATATTCTTGTGTTTTAAGTATAGCATAATTTGAGGGGGAGTTTTCTCCTACCCTATATTTTTGTTAATAGCCTATTTGTTTTGTCATCATCAAAAAGGGGGAGATTGTTGGCCCAGAGGTTACACTCTCCAATTGTTTTATGTTTTGATGATGACAAACCAAATATGAGCTATTTGGTACTAACAAGTTTGTTAAGATAAGTTTCAGGTTTGTACCATGTTTAGAGACCATTCGCTTAGCTATTGCAAGAACTTCTAAGTTCCACAAAGCAAGGAAGGCAAATTGCACATCAAGGAAGGATCATAGAAGAGAAGGCACTAGCAAGGCATTGGATGGCTCAAAGACTTGAAGATTGCACAAGAAGTCTTCATGTAATTTGTTTTTCAGTTTATAGTTTTGTTAAAGAATAGTGGATAGGTTTGAAGCTCTATCACACACGTTTTTGCGCACATGCTCATTCCAAAATAATTTCTTATAAATTATATAAAATATTTTGCATACAAGATTTTGCCTACAGATATATATTTGTGTTTTATACTAATCCCTGTTCAAAAGTATTTTTGTTAAAATCAAAATCCTCTTTGTTTTCTTTTTAAAAATTGACTTTTTGACCTGATCCGGTCGACCGGGTCGGTCGACCGAGTCTGTGTCAGTCTGGTCCCGGTCGACCGGACCAGTCGACCGAAGTCCTGGCAGATGCACGTATCCGTGTGCACGTCTGTCGGTCGACCGGGGCGGTCGACCGGACTATTATTTTTGCTCACAGGTTTTATCGGTCGACTGGGTCGGTCGACCGCTCGCCTGTAACGGTCAAATTTTTATACTACCGGTCGACCGGCCCGGTCGACCGATCCGACCGTTTGAACAGTAACGGGCAGATTTTTAAGAGCTGTTTATTTTTGTCTTTTGTGTTTAAAAATTCGTTTAAGGATATATTTTGATCTAATTACCTCCTAAACATCAGTAAATATGTTTTATCCCTTAACCCTAGCCCTCTCCTATAAATAGGGGTGTTTGGGGAGAGATTGGTTACAACAACTATTATTGCTAAAAATTCAAAAGTTTAAGGCTTTCAAAGTTCTTGGTTTTTGTGCTAAATTCTCTCAATTTTCTGAAGGGTTTTCAAAAGTTTTTCTCTGATTTCAATTTCTTTTCCTTACACAAAAAGAGCTTCAATTCTACTCATTATTCTCTAAGGACCTTTGTAAGGGAAGAGATTTTTGAAAGAGAGAGTTTGTGGTCTTTTGACTACCAAGGAAATCACTTGTTCTTGAGATTGTAGGAGTTGGGTACTCCATTGTAATTGTTCTTTGTGATAGTGGAAGTAGCTAGAATCCTTCTGGGGAAGGCGGGGAGTAGAGCTGGGTGCTCGAACCTCGATAACATATCCTTGTGTTTGCGATTGGTTTACATTCTTGCAATCCTTACTCTATTTTGCTTGCATTTATTACTTGCTCATCATATTCATTGTCATACTTACTTGCTTGCATTCATCTTGTGATTGTTGTAGCTTTAAAATTTTTAATTTGCCCCTTGATTAGCATTGTCACCTATTCACCCCCCCTCTAGGTGACTTTTCACCAACGGCTATATTTTTCTGGCCTATAAATTGGGGGGGTCTAGTCATTGTTTTGCCAAAGATTTTGGAGTCTCTTAGAGCCAGTTTTTCCCAGACTTTTTAAAGGGTTTTCTCCACAAAATAGAGAGCAATATTTCCTATCTAAAGGAAGGTTTATCAAAGAGTGTTAAAAGAAAGTCTTTGAGTTTTCCTCCACCACTCTCATCCTTTGTTTTTTTTCTCACACCACACTTAAGCTATCTATTGATTATAGATCTTATAGGTGTGTTGTAGTGAGAGTGCTTTAGGTGATCAAAGTGTTGTGATCACCAAAGATCTTTTCTTGTTCTTTGAGGAGAGGGGCAAGTGTGCTCGTGATTGTTTGGGTCCTAGTGAGGACTTGGTGTTTTCGGGTTCGGGTGCGAACTCGTGTTTGAGGTGCGGCCTCGGCGAGCCGGTGGGCTTGTGGTATGTACGGGACTAGGGAGTCCGAGGGCTTGTAGGTGTTGCGGCACCGAGGAGAGATCCATTGGGATCTTGCATAGTGGAAATCCTTCGTGTGTCGAAGGCGGGGATGTAGAGCAAGTGTGCTCGAACCTCGAAACAAATCCCTTGTGTTTGCGATTTCTCACTCTCACTCTCTTTGTCTTTTGTTTATATCTTGCATTCAATTATTGTCTATCTTTATATGCTTGATATATTCATTTGTGCTCATATTGATATTCTTGCTTGGGATTGTTGCTAACACTTGTATTCAACCAAGAGAGCCAACGCGGCACCTCAACCCATTCAAGGGGAATCTAGAGGAGATTGTCCAGAGCCCTTCACGGGGAATTCGGCAACACTCTTTAGTTATACGTGGTGTTTAGTGTAAAAGATTTAATTTGGTCATAATTGCTTTTAGCTTCCACATCATTTGCATAATTTGCCATTAAGTGACCATTAGATTAGCCATCACCTATTCACCCCCCTCTAGGTGATTTACAATTGGTATCAGAGCTTGGTACTCTGATTTTGGTCTAACAACCTAGAGTAAAAGATCCTTATTTTTAGGCTAATCACAATATTTTTGTACACACACCATGGACTTCATGTCACCACCCATGTTTGACATTGCTAACATCCATATATGGAAGGTGAAGATGTCCTTGTACCTCAAAGCCCTAGGCTATCATGTTTATCTTGCCACTACTAATAATGCATATTGTTTAGATGGTAAGAATTTTGAGGCTAATGCAAAAGCCCTACATGCTTTAAGATCTACCCTAAATGATGATTACTTATCTAGGGTTGCTAACATTGATTTGGCTTTTGTAGTGTGGAACACCCTCCTCTCCCTTGGCGAAAAAGAACAATATTATGCCGGGAGCGATTCGGACGTTGGAAGCGACATCTCCAATGTGTGCTATATGGTCCAAGGGGATAACCCCCTTGAGGTAACTTCCGAATCCGAGGATGAGGATAATAATATGTCATATGAAGAGCTTTCTACATTTTGTCAATTATTGCTTGAAAAATATGACATGATTAAGAAAGAAAATAAAAACTTGAAAAAGAATATTGATTGCACGCATATAGAACAAGATTCATTTAAATCTAGCATTGCATGTTTAGAAAAAGATAACAAAAATTTGAAAAAGGATTTTGATTGCATGCTTAAAGAAAATGATTCTTTCAAATCTAAAATTGCATGTTTAGAAAAAGAAAAACAAAGATTTGAAAAATGAAAATGTTTCCTTGCTTACAAAATTGAATGATCTATGTGAAGGAAACACTATTTTGAAAAAGAAAGTTGATTTGGTGGAAAAACAAAGAGAAGTTGTTTTTCAAGAAAATATTACTTTGAAAAGAAAATTTGTTGAAAAAGAAAAGATTTTGTTTCACAAAAGAAAAGAAAAATGATTCTTTATCTCATCATGCTTTACATGCCACCACTAATGAGATTAAGGATTTGAAAAATAAAATGGATGGTTTGAGTTCAACTTTGAACTCTTGTGCTTTCAATCATTCTAGGTTGGAGTCAATGTTTTCAAAGAAACAAACTCCATTCATTCATGCACATCATAACCATGCATTTGCTTATGTTGCACAACATGAACACACTCCTACACATAAGCATACCAAGGTGTACGTATGTACACATTGTGGCCGCAAAGGCCATTTAGCAAAATATTGTTATGATAGATTAGATCATTTTAATTTTGCTAAGAATAAAAGATTTTGGGTTCCTTACAACAAAGCTAACCCCCGTGGACCTTACAAGAAAATATGGGTATCAAAACCCCCACCATTTGCTTGTGATGTAGGTGAGGGCTCTCACAAACGTGAGAGAATTGGTGCCTTGGTAGTGGATGCAAATGGACTTGATGGACATACATTTGGAGCACCGCTATCAAGGAGGTTTCGGTGGGACAACCACCATAATTGGAGCTTTGGAGTTGTAACAATTTCTAAACTCCTACTTTTATTTATGCACATGCTTTTATTCATATATCATATAGCATGTTCATATTTTTGTGTGCTTCATGTGGTATTTACATGTTTAAATGAAGATTTTATCAAAACGTGCATATATACATATACAAATAGTGATTACAATTGATTCATATATGATTGAACTTCATGCTCTTTTGTATCCACTATATGCATATGTATAAACTAGTTTTTGATGATTTTCATTTATACTTGTTATGCTATTTTTATGCTTTACTTCATGTATATGTATTTTTAATTCAAATCTAATAAATATACATGTATACCCGTGAGTCTCTTGCCTTCATGCAAATACATTTAATAGACTCTTTTAGATTTGGGATATGTATGTGTATTGTTAGGATTGGATTAATCATACATATACCATGAAGATTAGTGTTTTGATTTTTCGTGTTTTTGTTAAAATGTGACTTTTGATCTTTTTGAGCTTCATTGACTATTTTCATAAAAATGCTATTTACATGATCATTTAACACTCACATTTTTATTAAAAACATTTTGAGCTTTATTGACCATGAGTGCTTAAATTTTTATGTATCTAGTTATGTTTATGAAAAACATAAGATTTGATATATTCGAAGGATTTTTTAACTAGTTTTTCAAAACAATTTATACTAGTTATTTGTTCTTCAAATATTTTTTGATTGACACATGATTCTATTTTTCTCAAAATTTGATGCTTTATGATTTGAATATTAGTTTATATGTTAGTTTTTGTCAACACTAGGATTTATACTTGTACATATCGTGGGCCACAAATAAATCTATTTATATTTGTGCTTGAACGCTTATTTGAACCTATGAAATGTGCTTGTATTGCTTGGTTTTGATGATATATACATTTTTAAACTTATATTCCCACGTTTTGGATTTGATTTATGATCATGTGTTTTTTCATTTCATGTATATGTGTATTTTTGCCAAACTTTAGATATACATGTATACCTCTTGAGTCATTTGCCTTTAATGCAAATCTATTTATATGGACTCATTTGTGTTTAAGAGATATGTATGTATACTTATTGTGTTGTCAAAACATACATATATCTTGAAATATAAATTTTTTTAATAAAAAAAATATTTGATTTCATGTTTTTGAAGGATCTTTAACTAGTTTTTCAAAAAAAATATCTTTAACTAGTTATTATTCTTCAATTGGTAGAGTTTTTCAAACTGAGCTTATTTTCAAATTTATTTTTGAAAACCCCTACCGTCTATGGGAGGATGGATGGGCGATTATGCCTTGTATGCTTCATTGAAAATTTTTTACCTTGTGCATATGAAGGGTGGTAGGTTATGAGATATACACTTGATTTTATTGTCATGTCAATTGGTATCATTGAATCGTTTCAATGGTATCAATATGAACTTATTTTGTATATACTCATATTTTGTTTCTTATATATATGTATGTTTCAATTTCTCTTGGTATACTCATTTCTCATACATATATATGATTTCCATATTGGCTCACATTTTCAAAAGCACAAAGTTTTTGATGAAAAATAAAAATTTGGATCATTATGCTTCACTTCATATTTGTTAAATTTCAATTGATATCAATATATTTTATGATAATGATTATTTTCGATTTGGTATCTTAAAAATTTGATTATTTTACAAGAGCTCTGATACCTTTCAAAATTTTTCTAAGAAAAATTAATTAAAAATTTTTTTTTTTGTTGATTTGTATTACCCCTTCTTGATCTTTTTGTTTTTGACAAAAGGGGGAGAAAATTTTGTTTGATTTGATTTTACTTTGAACCCTTTGTTGATGAGTGACAAAAAAGGGGGAGAAGTATTTGAGTTTATATGCATGTTTTCATTGCTTAAGGGGGAGTAATATTTGTCTTCCTTGTTATTTATGCATATATGTATTATGATTGTGTAGTGGATGATATCCATACACACTATGCCTTAAAAGTATATCTTGTTTTTGTATTTGATGAAGATTTGAAAAAAATATGTTTTGGAAAATATTGTTTTAGAAAAATACAGTTTTTATCATGGGCCAAATATTTTCAAGTTACAAAATAGTCCAATCTTTTATAACATGCCTTGATTTTGTGCAAGCATGTTTGTATATCAAAGTATATTGGTAAAACTATTTTTGTAGATTTTTATGTATTTTATGGGATTTTATATGAGCCAAAAAGACAAACTTTTTATCCCAGAAAAACTGTTTCAGGCTTCAGCCAAGTCGACTAGTCAACTTAACTAGTCGACTAATCCTGAAGTCGGTCGACTGGGCCGGTCGACCGACGTGCACAAACGTGCACGCCTGTGTGTACTGGTGGTCGGTCGACCGTGCCGGTCTACCGCTCCAGAGAGCAGTGCTCTCTGGAAAGTTCGGTCGACCGCACCGGTCGACCGTGGCTCCAACAGTCAGAAATCCGACCGTTGGCGGTCGACCGGGCCGGTCGACCGGCAGTACTGACAGATCCCAACGGCTATATTTTTCTGGCCTATAAATTGGGGGGTCTTGTCATTGTTTTGCCACAAGATTTTGGAGTCTCTTAGAGCCAGTTTTTCCCAGACTTTTTAAAGGGTTTTCTCCACAAAATAGAGAGCAAATATTTCCTATCTAAAGGGAAGGTTTATCAAAGAGTGTTAAAAGAAAGTCTTTGAGTTTTCCTCCACCACTCTCATCCTTTGTTTTTTTCTCACACCACACTTGAGCTATCCATTGATTATACATCTTATAGGTGTGTTTGTAGTGAGAGTGCTTTAGGTGATCAAAGTGTTGTGATCACCAAAGATCTTTTCTTGTTCTTTGAGGAGACGGGCAAGTGTGCTCGTGATTGTTTGGGTCCTAGTGAGGACTTGGTGTTTTCGGGTTCGGGTGCGAACTCGTGTTTGAGGTGCGGCCTCGGCGAGCCGGTGGGCTTGCGGTGTGTACGGGACTAGGGAGTCCGAGGGCTTGAAGGTGTTGCGGCACCGAGGAGAGATCTATTGGGATCTTGCATAGTGAAAATCCTTCGTGTGTCGAAGGCGGGGATGTAGAGCAGTGTGCTCGAACCTCGAACAAATCCCTTGTGTTTGCGATTTCTCACTCTCTCTCTCTTTGTCTCTTGTTTATATCTTGCATTCAATTATTGTCTATCTTTATATGCTTGATATATTCATTTGTGCTCATATTGATATTCTTGCTTGGGATTGTTGCTAACACTTGTATTCAACCAAGAGAGCCAACGCGGCACCTCAACCCATTCAAGGGGAATCTAGAGGAGATTGTCCAGAGCCCTTCACGGGAAATTCGGCAACACTCTTTGGTTATACGTGGTGTTTAGTGTAAAAGATTTATTTGGTCATAATTGCTTTTAGCTTCCGCATCATTTGCATAATTTGCCATTAAGTGACCATTAGATTAGCCATCACCTATTCACCCCCCTCTAGGTGATTTACAAAAATAAAGAAGAAAAGTTAACAAAAATATGAAATCAACCGTTCCCATCCCTGACAACGGCGCCAAAATTTGATCGGGGGAAAACCGCGCACAAAAAGTGTATGTTTTGAAATCAAGATTTAAAGTGTGTGCTTTGGCTTCCTCGATACTTCCGTTATTGCATAAAGGCTAAAACGAGTCGAATCTACAGGGATGAGAGGCGATAGAAACTTACACAGTATGTTCACGTGTATGTTAACGGTTCTTTAATATTTGAAAGAATGAAAATAAAAGAAACAAAGAATGAAAGAGAAGTACGGTGAAACACAAAGAAGTGGGAAACATAGAAAAGAATTTGTTTGTTATTTTTGGATATATTTCTAAAATAAAGTGAAAAAGAAAGAAAACTTACGGCTACTAACTACTAATGACTCCAATAACACGCTAACCTCTTAGTGATAATTGCCTCACATGTATCATTGGCCATCACTAGTCCTTAGTTCAAGAGCGATTCAAAGCATGACCCATATGTAAATCATCACAATTCAACTCAACAAACAAGTGCAAGCTACACATAAACCATCAAAACTAAAAGTAAGCATGGAGTAAAGTAATGTTAGCTTGTTAGAGAGTTAGAAAGTTAGTGAGTTAGATCCATCATCATGAGCCATCATTGGCTCTTGCAAGAGCAGAGCCAAATCAAGGCTGTTAGATTCATGTGGATTATCAAATAAGAAGTTAGACTAGTTGGTGGTTAGTAGTTAGTAGCCATGAGAGAAAAGATTAGCTAACATGTAAAAGGAAGTAGAGAGAAAACAAAGAGAGGTAAAGAGAGAACCTTTCATACCTTGTAACCTTCTATCACAAGCACTCTTGTATTCCACTCATGTATAACTCTCTCCCTAATACAAGATCTAAAAGAAATGAAAAAATACAAAGGTGAAGAAGAAAGAAACTAAACTACACTACCCTAAACTACAAAATGGAAAATGAGAACTACCCTAAACCTCGCATATCTCTTGCTCTGGAACCCCAAGGGGGTATTTATAGGCACCAGGGGAACGGGGCTAGGGGAACAATCCTTGGCCTGAAGCGAGGCACGTGCCGCGGTCGTACGGCCACGGAAAAGCGGCCAGGGCCGCGTTTTGCCGCCATGTGGTGGCCGCGCGCGCGGCGCTTCGAGCCGCGCGCTGTCCTGTTTGTCTCCTGTCAGTTTCTGTGCCCAGTTTCTAGTTTGCAGCCCCTGCTTTTGATAGAATCAGTCTCTTAGGTCAATGGCTATCTTAATAGGCCTTTAATCACCAATTAAATGGTGATTTAGGGTCTTCTTCTTCATTACACACCATAGACCTAGAATCAAGCAAGCAAAACTTTATTAGCAGAATTTTATACCAAATAAATATACAGATGTGATAAAAATTATGCAAAATTAGAGACTAATCACACCCCCACACTTATCTTTTTGCTCATCCCGAGAAAAACAAAAATAGAAAATTATTACACCACTTTTGCAGGTGACGCGATTGCACTGAGCATGTGCAACAAGCCATTAAATCTCTAAGTTTTCCCTAGAGGAGGAGTTTTGTCCCTGAGGGCTTTCAGTGGATTACACCCACAAAATCCATTAAGAAAAAAAAATCAAATGTTAATATTTTATAAAACGCATTTTTGAAATAGAGAAAAGTGTTGAAGTATTTTTGTGAAAATATAAGCGATCCAAGGTTAGAGGTTAATCAGAATTATTCTTTCTTAAACTAAGTCAAAATGCAAAAAATCTTGTTATAAATTAAATGTAAGAATTTAAAATTGAATTGACTCTTTGATCTTTCATAAAACTCTAAGAAAATATGCACTTTGTGAACAGTGAAGTTTTTGGGATATCGACTCTAACTTTCATGCCATTTATTTATATCATTATATATATATTTATTCTTTTCTTTTTTTCCTCTTAGTTTTCTTAGGCTTTCTTATTTATCCGGGTAGTGAGCATTTAGCCGGTGACTCCCAAACCAGATGGTCTTGGAGCACCACATGAGAAAACATCCCTCGAACTCAAGGACTCGAGTAAATATGGTCACAAAACTAAAGGGGGTTATTTTATTTTTTGTCCACTGTTTTAGGTGTGAATAATCATGCTTCCTGAGGCATAATTGCCCAACTTCAATAAGTGATTTTTATTATCATTATATTATTATTTTTAGATATATATTTTTATGACATTTTCAGTCCTTGTTTCAATCACAAAAATTGTGTAAGTGTGAAATGCATAAACCTAAGGCAAAAATTCAAGATCAAATTATCTTTTCAATCTTACTTTCTTATCCTAAAATTTAAACAAGATCTATTATTTTGACTTGATTTAAAATTTCATAATTTTAAGTCTTCCTAATTTCTAAGATAATCTTAATTTTCTTAAAAATGGATCAAAACTATTTCTCTTAATTCAAAAATTTTGTAAAAAGAAAAGAAAAGAGTTTTAAAAGAAAATTTTAAAAAGTTCCTAAAAAGAAGTGTAAAAGAAAGAAATTTAAAACTACCTATGTTAGTAAACCCTCCCCCCACATTTATCTCATACATTGTCCTCAATGCATCGTGAATGTGTATATACATGAAACAAATGGAGAGGGAAGGAAAAGTACCTTATGGTAATGGTTCCGGTGGTGTCTGATTGGGCCAAGCGTTGCTACCCAATTAAGATATCGTGGATCTTGCAGAAACCCACCAGTGACCTCTCTAATACGACCCAATAAAAGAATGATTGATTGAATGGTCTTATTTAAAAATTTATCCTCATCTAATTTTCAATTTTCAAAAATAATTACTGATTCATTTTCTTCAACATTCTTGTCCAACAATGAAGTATGATTTAGAGAGATAATTGATTTAGACTCAAATGGAATAGAAACAAAAACCGATACCGACTCGGGAAGTTGACTCAGATCAAGTCGAGAGTCAATAATGAGAGTCGAAATTGATTCAAAAATAGGGTCCAATCAAAGAATTGATGTTCACACACTTTCCCCATCAATGAAGTATGATCATAAAAGATTGGTGATTTCATTTCACAGTGTACTGGTACATGATTCGATGTTGACTCCGGAATAGAGAAAAAAATCTGATAAAGATACCGGAGTCATTATTGAATCAAAAAGTGAAAAGGAATCACTAATTTGAGGTTCAGGATCACTTTCAACTCAAGTTCAATTTCGGAAAACGATAACTTGCCAAAATGTCAAGGATGTGATGTTGGTCAAGTTCAGGTTGGTATGATGAAATTAAAGCTGGATTTCTTAAATGACATGATTCTTGGGTCCAATCAGCAGAGTTAGGGATATAAGGATCGGTCAAAAATTGACAAGAAAGACTTTCTTCGCTCTCATTGATCAATTCACTCATAAGTGAGTCTAACCTACTGACAGACCAGGTAACAGAATTTGGAGTCGGAATCATGTCTTCCATACTTGTTGTAATTGGTTCTTCTTGAAAAGGTGAGTATGAAAGTTGATTTTGGAAATTGAGGTGAAATTGTTGGTCCATCAGATTTTCCAATTGCTGCTCGGACTCATGCAAGGGTTCCATACTCAAGTCCAGTATTGAAGTTTGTTCATTTTGAATAGGTGAGACTAAAAAGATGAGTAGGACTCTTGAAAATTTGGTTGAGATAAGGAGTCCAACATGTTTTGCATTCTATCATAAAAGACTTCCGAACGTTTTTCTAGCTCAGATTCTTCTTCATTGGATGCTCTAGAAAAGGAGTATGTGGAGTTTGATGTAGGAAGGATTGTGAATTGAGCAAATTTTACATTTGTTGTAGGGACTCTTCCATACTCCTTTCCAAATTAGATTTTTCTTCGGGTGGTGGAACAGGAAAAGGAGTATATGAACTAAAATCGGGGAATGAAAATTGTGACATGGTGGTTGAAAATTAGACTCGGGGGAGTTGAATCCCCATTGACTCTGTGAAGAGTTGAAATTATTTTGAAAATCTTGGTTATAGAATTGGAGATATGGGTCATATTGAGTCGGATAATTCCAATCAGGCATATATGATTGGTTCATGTTGTACATAACCGGGTTGGAGTTATCCGAGTCAAATGAGGTCGGGGTGAATATGGATTCATATTATGATTGAAAGAATTATTGTTGTTAAAATCCATTTCACAATATAAAAAAAGAAAAAACAAACAAACAAACAAACAAAGATAAGAAAAAAAACAAGCCTATGCTAGGGTTGACTTAGACCTAGATGACTCCTAACTGGTGAGACCGTCAACGGGGGGTATATTGTCGGAAGATTACCACGAGTTAATCGGCCAGGTAGGGGCAAGATCAGTGGGAGGTATCCATGCCGGAGCAACGGGCCTAATTATGCCAAACCACTGTTCTTCGAGGTTTCGCCTCTCAATCCCTAACCTTAGACACCGATTTGACAAGAGTCAACTTCTAACAACTTTTCCCTTAGGTCAATCTCTTAAATTTGTCCGAGATGTCCCTACGTCTAGCAAATTTTATTTAGGCTTGGATTGTGTGAGTGGGAGGTGATTTTTGGGTTAAGGGAGGGTAATGACTTCCCCACCTTATATTGTTTTGAGTTTTGCCCTTAAGTTCAATTCATGCAAGTGTGCAATATAGATAAGAATGAACACAAAAAAAAGCGAGTAAATCACAGAAGTGTTTGTCCTAACTATATGCAATGCAATATGTACACCTCCTGCAAGATCACAACAACACAAGAACAAAATACAGTATATTGGAATGAAAATTAACACGTTCTTAGATGCAAATGGCTAAACCGTTTTAAACCATCCAATTTCTGTATTTTAGTCCTTAAAATTATTTACAGTGCACAGGTAATATAAAGCAGAATATAAAATATACAAGAATTTACCCAGCCACACAAGAGCAAGTGTGGACTTCTGCGATGCTTAAAAATTTTAACTTGCACACCAAAAAAAAAAGAAGAAAAGTTAACAAAAATGTGAAATCAAACCGTTCCCATCCCTGGCAATGGCGCCAAAATTGATCGGGGGAAACCGCGCATAAAACTGTATGTTTTGAAATCAAGATTTAAAGTGTGCTTTGGCTTCCTCGTACTTCCGTTATAGCATAAAGGCTAAAATGAGTCGAATCCATAAGGACGGGAGGCGATAGAAGCTTACACGGTATGTTCACGTGTATGTTAATGGTTCTTCAATGTTTGAAAGAATGAATGAAAAGAAATAAGGAATGAAAGAGAAGTACGGTGAAACACAAAGAAGTGGGAAATATAGAAAAGAATATGTTTGTTATATTGGATATATTTCTAAAACAAAGTGAAAAAGAAAGAAAACTGACGGCTACTAACTACCAATGACTCCACCAACACAGTAACCTCTTAGTGATAGTTGCCTCACATGTATCATTGGCCATCACTAGTCCTTGATTCAAGAGCGATTCAAAGCATGACCCATATGTAACTCATCACAACCAACTTAACAAACAAGTGCAAGCTACACATAACCATCAAAACTAAAAGTAAGCATGGAGTAAAGTAATGTTAGCTTATTAGAGAGTTAGAAAGTTAGAGTGTTAGATCCATCATCATGAGCCATCAATGGCTCTTGCAAGAGCAAGGCCAAATCAAGACTATTAGATTCATGTGGATTATCAAATAAGAAGTTAGACTAGTTGGTGGTTAGTAGTTAGTAGCCATGAGAGAAAAGATTAGCTAAACATGTTAAAGGAAGTAGAGAGAAACAAAGAGAGGTAAAGAGAGAACCTTTCATAACTTGTCACCTTTTATTACAAACACTCTTGTATTCCACTCATGTATAACTCTCTCCCCTAATACAAGATCTAAAAGAAATGAAAAATACAAAGATGAAGAAGAAAGAACTAAACTACACTACCCTAAACTACAAAATGGAAAATGAGAACTACCCTAATCCTTGCATATCTCCTGCTCTGGAACCCCAAGGGGTATTTATAGGCACCAGGGAATGGGGGCCAGGGGGACAACCCCTGGCCCGAAGCCAGGCGCACGGCGCGGCCGTATGGCCTCGAAAAACGCAGCTAGGCCCGCGTTCCGCAGCCATGTGGTGGCCGCGTGCGCGGCGCTTCGAGCCGCGCGCTGTCTTGTTTGTCTCCTGTCAGTTTCTGTGCCCGGTTTCTAGTTTGCAAGCCCTTGCTTTTGACAGAATCAGCCTCCTAGGTCAATGGCTATCTTAATAGGCCTTTAATCACCATTAAATGATGATTTAGGGTCTTCTTCTTCATTACACACCATGGACCTAGAATTAAGGAAGCAAAGCTTTATTAGCAAAATTTTATACCAAATAAATATGCGGATGTGATAAGAATTATGCAAAATTATAGACTAATCACACCCCCCACACTGATCTTTTTTGCTCGTCCCGTCCAAAACAAAAATAAGAAAATTATTACCCACTTTCGTAGGTGACATGATTGCACTGAGCATGTGCAACAAGCCGTTAAACCTCTAAGTTTCCCCTAGAGGAAGAGTTTTGTCTCCTGAGGGTTTTCCAGCGGATTACACCCACAAAATCCATAAAGAAAGAAATCAAATGTTAGTATTTTAAAAACGCATTTATGAAATAGAGAAAAATGTTAAAGTATTTTTGTGAAAATATAAGTGATCTAAGGTCAGAGGTTAACCGGAAATTGTTCTTTCTTAAACTAAGTCAAAATGTAAAAATCTTGTTATAAATTAAATGTAAGAATTTAAAATTGAATTGACTCTTTGATCTTTCATAAAACTCTTAGAAAATATGCACTTTGTGAACATTGAAAGTTTTTGGGATATCGACTCTAACTTTCATGCCATTTATTTTATATCATTATATATATATATATATTTCCTTTTCTTTTTTTCTCTTAGTTTTCTTAGGCTTTCTTATTTACCCGGGTAGTGAGCCTTTAGCCGGTGACTTCCAAACCAGATGGTCTTAGGGCACCAGATGAGAAAACTCCCTCGGACTTAAGGACTCGAGTAAACAATGCCACAAAACTAAGAGGATTATTTTATTTTTGTCCACTGTTTAGATGTAAATAATCATGCTTCTTGAGGCATAATTATCCAACTTTATAAGTATTTTATTATCATTATATTATTTTTTTTTAAATATATATTTTTTACCGGCATTTTCAGTCTTTGTTTCAATCCCAAAATTGTGTAAGTGTGAAATGCATAAATCTAAGGCAAAAAATTCAAGATCAAATTAACTTTTCAATCTTACTTTTCTTATCCTAAAATTTAAACAAGATCTATTATTTGACTGCTCGGTTTAAATTTCATAATTTTAGGTCTTCTTAATTCCTAAGATAATCTTAATTTTCTTAAAAATGGATCAAAACTATTTCTCTTAATTCAAAACGTTTTGTAAAAAGACAAGAAAAGAGTTTTAAAAAGAAAATTTTAAAAAGTTCCTAAAAGAAGTGTAAAAGAAAGAAAATTCTTACATTTTAATTTCCTAGTTAATATTATTTATCATTAGTAGCATTAGTTTTTTTCTTTTTTTTTTTTCCTTAACCCATATCTAAACCCAAGACCCATAACCATTACCTATACCCATTACCCAATAAGTCCAACCCCATTAACATCTTAACCTAATCCTAAACACTAACTCCACGCCCCCACTTTGCCCTCTAACACTCGTTTCCTCCTTTTTTCTCCCAACATTCACCCCCGTGGCCGAAGTCCCTCCATCCTCTTGCAACAACCAAGCGCCACCAAGCCCTAGCGCACCTGCCCTCCACCCATCCACCACCTTCTCCAGCAACCCCCCCTCCACCCATCCACCACCTTCTCCAGCAACCCCGATCTCCTTCTCCTCCCCTTGGCCGGCGTCAGCAGCAGCCCAGGCCTTGCGGCCGAGCCTCCCATTTACCTCATCCCACAATCCCCATGGCCGTAGCCTCTTCTCCAAGGCTGCTGCCTTCAGTTCCTTACCCGTACAGCACCCCGTGCTATCCCCATGTGCCAAGCAACCATCGTGAGCATCCCTTAGCCTCTCCTCCATGGCACGTACGCATCTGAACCCCCTGCGCATGCGATAGTCCCTGTCAAACTCTAGCAGCATACAGAGCTCTTCTACCTCTCCGTGGATCGCCATTGATCGTCGTCGGCGAGCGTGAAACGCACCCGCATCCTTCCTGACGAGATCCTCTAGCCGTCAACATCCTCTGCAGCCTCCGGCCCTCTCTATCGGAGCCTCCCTCGGCGCGTCGCAAGTCGCCCCAATGTGCGAGTCTTCCCTGTCTCTCTTCCCTTCTGTTTATAATTTTGCATGCTTGTTAATATATTATATATATATATATTTTATATTATATATTATATTATATATATTATATAGATATTATATATATATATATATATATATGTGTGTTGTGTGTGTGTGTGTGTGTCATGTAATGTTGTGCATTAATATGTGTAGGGGTGAACATGTAATAATATGAAAGTGTAGTTATTTGTGAGAGTGTGTGTGCTGTGAATGTGTGTTGTGTATTAAGGTGTGTGTAGGCGTCGTTGTGTGTGCGTGAGTGGGTAATGCATGTTGGTGTTTATATATATATTAATATATATATATTTATATATATATATATTATATACATATACATATATATATAATATACATATACATATATATGTAGATCCATATATATACATATAGTATGTATATACATATATATACATATAGTATGTATATACATATATATACATATAGTATGTATATACATATATATACATATAGTATGTATATACATATATATACATATAGTATGTATATATATATATATATAATATGTATATGTATATATAATATATATGTATATGTATATATATATATATATGTATATGTATATATATATATATATGTATATGTATATATATATATATATATATATATATATAATATATATATATATATATATATATATATTATATATATATATAATATATTAGTATTGTACATATATACGGTGTTGTATGTATGTGTATACTTGTACATAACTGTGTGTACGCATATGTATGTGACGAGCATGATTTTGTCACATTTTCATACCCATAATTATCTATTATTTGTTTATAAATAATATACATGGGTATTTTTTAGTGGTGTTTTGTAGACAAATTTGTTAGGAGAAGACTGACCCACAAAAGCACTCTTTCGAGACCGTAAAAGCGCGCCAAAAGGAGTGAAGGCGAGATATGAGGCTTGGCATTGCTGGGATCGGCCCACTATGCCTAAAATTGACATCAAAAAAAATCTACAGTCAATTCGGAGGAGTTTGAGGTCAGTTTGAGTGAAAAACGCAATTTTACAAAAGGTTAGGGACTTAAATGCAAAAGTAAAAAGATGTGAAGTGCAAATTTATTTATGTATTCTCCTTAAAATGCTGTAATTATTTAAAATTCTTGTATAAAATAGACAAATCCTAACTATAAATATCCGCTGGGGTTTAGGGCTGCCTTTGTTTTGACCAGTTTTTTTTGGCTTGTAATTTGGCCGCAAATTGTTTTTTCTCCAGTGGAATATATTTTTTCAATGCTTTCTAATCATCATTCAACTATTTCACACGTTCCTCTTCATCAGCCTCGTTGGTCACTGTTTTACGACGAGAAGAGTCGTGTCCGGCCTCGGTCAGGGGCGCCCGAAAACATAGTGGGCTGCACTGTGCACGCAACGACAGGAGGCTGGCCGCGCACCCTCTTCCTGCCTCATTTCACGCGCGAGAGGGAGCCACAATCCACAGGCCGCTGGCGGATATGCTTGGTGTTTTCATGTTTGCACAGAGGTGGGGGCCACGCATCCATTCTCATGTTCTCCCTTTATCCACACTCTTTCTCTCCCTCCCTTCTCTTCACTGTAGCACAAGGAGAAGGTGGAGTATGGGGTCCACACATTTGGAGGCAAGGTATGTTTAGGTTGGTTTTTTTATTAATATTAGTGTCTAACTACTTAAGTTTAATTCATTAATTAGTTGGTTTAATTAATTAGTTGTTTAAAACTAGATTATTCTTTATTGTTATTAGTTAGATTAAATTACTTTAGTTCTTTTAAATAATTTAGTTAATTTGATTTGTAGTAGTTTAGTAGATTAGAAATTTAAATATGTTTTATTTATTAATTTATTGTATTAATAATGTGTCACGCGTAGCTAAATTTTTTTGTGAGTCCTAGGGGAGATGAACCAAGGCTAGAATTTTTGTGTGATCAACATTAGGTCTCCTCTCTCTAGGGCTGTACACACTCATCGATGACCTAATACTTTGAGGAGAATTGATTACTAGAATCACTGGATTTTGACCATGTTATGTGTCTAGAGTTAATTCCATACTTTGGGTTTACCGTTTTTTTCTTCTTTTTAATTTATTCAGTCATTTTATTTACTTTTGATGGATCATGTAACTTGGGATGATATTTTGTGCTTAGATCTATATTCAGACTTATTTTACCTGTTAGAAATAGTAATTTGGTGATTCACACACATTCCGATATGGAGACCAAATTGAACATTTGATACTAGTTTAGGGAATTCAAACCTAAGTGCTTGACTTGACTTTTCTTAGATTGACAACATAGTTCAGAACAAACCACATAAAACTTTTGTCCATTTCGCCTAAAGTTTTAAAACTGTAAGAATCACTTGTCCCTATAGATTGACCCTCAAGTGCTACAAACCGAATGACCATGCACTTACGGTAATTTTAAACAAGGAGACAAAATTTTTCGTTGCCGGGGACACGATGTTTTATCTTTCGTTTTGAAAACTTTTACCGAATTGTAAAAAATAAAAATAAAAAATAAAAATAAAAAATTTCAAAAAATAAAAAATCCTTTTTCCTTTTCCCTTGGCCTACTCAAATTCATTTGGTTATGATCCTTATAGGCCAGACACTCTTTTAACCCACCAACCTCTCTCCCAGACTTTAATGAATACATCCATCTTACGAACAACTCATTTTCTTCATACCATCAAATGAGTTGTCATCACTGTCAAGATTCAAATCATCCTTCAGACACAGTGTCCTTCGATAGGGTATTCGCTAGGACTAGTCAAAATAAATTTCACACATTTCAAGGACCTAGAGCGAATCCTATCCATCAATTTCAATTCAGAGTGTTGGAATTATTTTGATTCTGCATAGGTCCAATCACATACAAATTCTCAATACAGTTGGTCCTACACTGAACATCACCTTCATCTTGGGGATTTGATAATGATCATGAGAAACTGATGAACACATTAGAGGAAAGTTTTGAATGCATACAACAGACTATGGTCGAAACCAATCAGCAGTTAATTGAGGCATGTGCTCTTATGGATAAGATAATGGCTCATCTCAGTTAATATGTTTCACCCCAAGTCCAGATCAAGTTCAAGAATATCATCAATTCCATAAGTTGATTTTAACAGCCATCATGAGGCAAACACCAACATTTGAGGAGCCTTTTGAAACTTAAGGCAATTATCACAAACAAAAACTCAGTGACAATATGCAACACTTGGCCAACCTAAATAGGACACAAATGAGTGGTTAGTGGAAAGCGAAGAATTCATTATCCACTCATCTGTTCCTGAGCCAAAACCTTCAATTCTAGAGCACATTCATTCATGAAGCGAAAAAATTTAAAAATTTGAGATCCAATGAGCAAATCGTTGACCATAGTGACATGTCTACTCATTCCATCGAGATGCCCTCCGAGTCCACTTCATGGTTTCATTTGAATCGTATTGAAGAGCTTGAACATGAGAAGCCTGTTGAGGAGTTGTGAATGTGCAAGAAGTGTACAAAACTTGATAATGATCCTCAGTGTCTAGATGAAGTGATTAGAAATTATTTTGGCTATACATACATCTTAGTAGAGCCAGTTGAATCTTATGTGAAGATGAATGTGATAATGATGAACTTTTGCTTGAAGAGAAATTTGATGATGAATTTTTTAAGTTTTGTGAAAAGACAAGTGTTGAGAAGCAGAAGATATTATCTACTCACATGGAGAAAATGGAGTTCACTGATCAAGGTTGCGAGGATGCCTATATGGATAATGAGCCTTTGTTTCTTGAGTTTTTTTTACTAAAGAGTGTGATCATAGTGGTAAGAAAACATGCATTGAGAATGTTGAATTCCCTTTGCGAATAGAAACCTCGATTTGAGTATCTTCACTTTCGATGAGCCATCATGATCAAGCTTTTGATAACATGATTCAAGAATCTCTAACTGGTCAAAGCTTTGAAAACCTATTTGAAGACAAACCATATGTTTCGATGAATCAGTTAGGGATGCTTTGGTTAGTTACACACCTCCAAAGAAAATTGTTGATATAAAGTTTTGAGGTGATGTTTGAGGATGACCTTAATTCATAGGCAATCATATGTGGCCACTCTAATTATGTTTGTGATAATGATGACTTTATGAGAAATAGGTGTGAGAAGAGGAGGAGAGAGGAGGAAAAGTGATGAATAAGTTGAGAGGATGAAATTAAAGATGACAAAAAGATTAACATCTCCAATTTTGTTCCTTAAAGAGACCCATTGGAATGATGA